>JAHWFP010190455.1:47959-68378 GCA_023313725.1 Lithobius niger
AATTAGGTAATTACACAACAGGAATTTCATGATGACAGTATTATTTTTTTATGCAACCGAGTTTGATGCAGCTCCTCAAAAAAGAATTTCTACCAACCTACCCAAACATGTTCTTAGCCACTTTACATAAAATTATACTGGAACTACCTCAACAGAAACACGAGACGAATACATTATAAAAACTGGAACTTTTTTTTGCATTATTATTATCGTTGTAACATTCGCAGAGTAAAGCAGTACCTTCCTAAAGCACCGAACAGAGCGGAACAGAACGCACCACTGTTGTGACAGTTTGGCTCCAAACTTGACGTCGCGCGTGCACAGTGATGTTGCGTCAGCTGTTCATACCTTCCTAAACTACAGTACAGCTCAACAAGCTCAGCAGAGTATTCGATACGTCATACTTTCACCGCGACCAGGCCTGGCTAAATGATTTGACCAGGATTGGCTAATAGGTGTGACCAGGCGAGAGCAACGCCAAATTGCGAACCATCTCAGGGAGGTGGATAGCTGCGGTGAAAGTTTGAGCATGCGCGAGCTAACAGTTTTGACGAAACAGATTCATCGCTGACGATGTTGACGTCAGTCAAGCCGCATCAACACGGATATTGGCAGGAATGAGCCAAACTGTCACCAACAGTGGTGCGTTTGGTTCGCTCTGTTTGGTCGTTTAGGAAGGTACCGATGTGGGATTTCTACCGCGTTGGTTTGTTTACGTTTTCGCTATTAACCATTGAGTTAATAAATTATATAGGACGTCTAGAGTCCGTAGTGGCGCTGTTGCAGCGTGGAAATTTGAACGACCGGCACGCGTCCATTACCGTTGCAGAAACGCGTTGTACATTGGTTAGTATGAGACGGTAGTGCAATAATAACATTGTTCGATGTTGTGCTGTCGTTAACTGCACGGAAAGGCAGAATAAAACGGTGGAAATTACTTTTATGAGTAAATTAATTCTCCTGACTTCGTTTTATTGATCTAGATTTATCGATTTAAAGATTTATAGATTTTAGAAAGTTACCAGACTTTAATGAAGAAAATTAAACGCAGTATAAAAATAGGAAAAAATTCCTTCTTCAACTGCCGGGTTCCCCCATCGTCTCTGCATGCCTTTCTTTTCGCTTGAAGAAAAGGAGCAGATAAGCAAACATGTTGATGACTTTTTTTTTACGTTGAACGAAACACTAAATCTGTGTTTCGGCCAAGGTTTAAACACTAATTAGGGATTTAAACTCTAGGTGTCCTTTTTCCCTGACCTAGAATCCCCATTGGGGAATCAGGGTGCGGGGGCACACACAAAAAAAAGGCCCGGGGGCAACAAAACGGTCAGGGGCAAAACACAAAAGTAGCAAGCAATCCCCCCCCCCCTCAAAAAAAGGGGTGGGAATTTTTTTGGGGGGGAGCGGAAATTGCTTACTTTTGTACTTAGAAAACAAAACGGCCTTGGGGCAAAGTAAAAAAGTAGCAAACATTCCCCCCCCCCAAACCCCCAAAAAACATTAAATTTTTTTGTTTTGTCCAAAAACTTGGACAAAAAAAAACCGACCCTGATATAACAAAACGGCCCACCAGGAACAAAAAAAAAAAGACTATTTGGGGGGGTTGCTACTTTTGTACTTTGACCCTAGGCCGTTTTTTTTGGTCCAAGATTTTGTCCTAGTTTCTGGCCAAAACAAAAGTGTTTTTTTTTTTGGGGGGGGGGGGGCGAAGAGGAACTGCTTATAAGTTAGACTGCTGAATTAGACTTCTGTTCGACCTATTGTTTTTCTTTTTTCTTTTCGCTTTTTGTTATGTTTTGACTGGAATTTACTGCGAAATAAGAAACAGCAACATGTTTTTTAAATGTTCAAAACTATTCATTTTACATGATCTTCCGACAAATAAATAAGTTCTATATACGCAGATCATTGTGTACATGAAATCAATACGATTGTAAATTGCCAGCTAAAGTCCTAAAGCTTTGTATGCTGTAGGTTAACCCGACAAATGGAATTTTTACTGTATTCCTTCGCTCGCCGATCGTCGCTTTTGCCACGGTATGCGTAGATCACGTGACCCTTCAAAGTCACACGGCGGCGAGCGAGAAATAACACAGGCTACCAGGCCCCTGCTATCAACGCGCGAGCCAAAGCAAACTGGGATTGAAGCTGCGAGCCACGCGGTGCTATCTCAGTTGGCCTTGGCGCTAGCACGCTGATTGACGCCTGACGTCACACGTCTTCCAGCCGGCGGATATTACAACACTGTATCAATCCGCAGGTTCGGCTTTCGGCCCTATGTTGATACGCGGTTTCGCGTCTGTGAAGAAGCCGGTACTATCCCTTTAACAAAGAAAACTACATTAAACTAAGCGCACATTTATTTGGTAAGACGTCTGACAGCTACCCTGCTTTTCCTTTCGCAGATTTCTTTTGGGATTTTTTTCATAGCTCTCGACAGAACCTTTTTCCACGTCATACTTTTTTATCACTACGATTGGTAGTAATACTATTTTTGTTTTACGTTTTTTTTCTTCTAAATTATTTTATTCCTTTTACTTTTCCTATTGTAAAAGTTTAATGATATTTTCACGCAGTTTATATTTTATGATGTCATTCTGGATTTGTTGAAGAATGTTAAACTACACCCCTATGCCGTACATTAAATGTGATTTTACCTATTTTACCTAACAAGGCCTCTGTGAACAAACTCAGAGTTGCATACAACAATGCTGCTAGACGGCTACATGGTCGGCCACCATGGTACAGTGCAAGTAGGTTAATGGTTGAGAACAACCTCCCATCCTTTGGAGCTATCAGAAGAAAAGCTGTTTGGGGAACTCGTGTTCGGGTGTTGGCTTCTCCCAACCTTCTGGTGCAGGCAGTGACCAGATTTTCACTGTGCAAGGAGTACACCTTCAGTACGTGGCATGCAGTACTGTACGGTGATTGCTTGTAGTTTTTGCTGTGTCATAATTCATTTCCCTCGTCCTTTTGTGTAATCTGTAACTCGGCACTTTTTGTACTTAAGCAAAGGTGCTGTGGTCCAAAAAAAAACGTGGGCCGAATTTTTGAAATAAATAATAATAATAATATTCTTCGTAAATAATTTTTTTACACAAATTTTGTTGTTGTACTCGTATAATAAACATTATACATCATCTGGGCAATTACAGCAGAAACAGCATCGCTACAATTAAAAGTAACGTCCTTCTTTCATTCTTTGTGCATGTGTTGCGTCTTTGCTACGGTACCTAACAATAATTCTTGGTGCATGTGTTATGTATTTTCACGTGTTATGTATTTTCAAATTTTCGTCTAAACAGATGATTGTCGATGGGTAAAGTGAAAGAATCCGTGTTTCAGCTAAATGCATATAGTTTTAAACCAAACTAAGCTACGTTGCCAGTTTCGAGGTGGCAGCTAAAAACGATAGAATGGCTTATTTATTTCGTAGATGCAGGCAATCAGAGCAGAGCTGAATTTCTAAAGAGTAAGCAACAATCATTGTGTGCGCGACCGTTCTGGTAAATGAACACAGCAAGTTCTTTAATTTATGTTTTATTTTTGAAAATTTTTCCTGAATATTTCCTGTAAGTCTGTAAGAATAATGTACCTGTGGTTTGCCCTCTTGATTTCAACACACTTTTATTTTTAACGTTCTACTTTCTCATTCTTTATACAGTAATTATGCAAAAAAAAAAAAAAATACTTCTGCAAAAGATAGGCTGGAGTGCACCTCGAAATAACTTAGAAATAATCTTTCATCGTTTCAGTTGATCCCCTTGGTGGCTATTATGGTTGGAGCCATAGCAGGAGTTATCGGCTACGTCGGTTACATGTTCACAAAAAGTGACGTTTGGTAAGTGAAAAGTGACAATATTTTTTAAAGAGTAATTAAATTTTTTAAATGTACCAAAATTGTGGATTAAAAAGCACGTTGTGAAGTACGCACTAATCCTCTGAACTTGGAAAGAAAATATTTTGGGGTTCCAACTCTGAACCAACCGCTTACAAGCGAGAAGGCGCTAAACACCACTCCGGTATGACAGCTTCCATATTTTTATTACGCAGTAGGTTGTTCAGCGATTCTCACTTGTCACCTAAACAATCTCTCTTATCGATATATTTATTTCTAGCATGTTTTCTCAGTGCTTCCTTTACGTTGTGTGGCCTTAAGGTGACAACTAAGGACAGTATGAACCCAGGATAGTGGTTAGTGCCTCCAACTCACTACTGAGGATTTATCCCATTTGGAGAACAGGTGTCTTGGATGTGAGGTGTTCTTTCAGATTAGGGTTGTCATCACAAGACCAGTTGTAAATGCCAGTTGTCTACTTCTTCCTTTTAATTTATTCTCTATTATCTCGGATTTGAGTAAGCGTGTTCCTGCATATTCAAATTCAACTCGATGCTCCGCTCCTTTGTTGTAAACTGTACTCTGATTGAATTAAAATTATTTTAGTTGTACCCCTTAATTTTAAAACTTGTCCTAATATTTCTGTTGATACGTATCTCATTCTTCAGATTTCTTCCTCTACTATTCGTATCTGCACTTAACCTGATAATTGCTACATGTACAGTATTTTTCTTAATAGTATACACAAGCAAGAAGTACTGTAAATCAGCTTTCTTCATAGGATTCTTAGAGCTTCACCAAGTATTTGACATTCTCAAAGAAAGAACAGTTGACAGTTTGCTTTTCGCGTATTAGGAGAATTGGAACACATTTGGGAAAACTTGTTTTTCGTCTGCCACGTGACTATTAACTGCCATTGTCTGGTTAGAGTAACTTTTTGAAGAAGCGGAGTCTTGTTAATATCTACAGATTAAGCTATAAAAATGTAAAATTGGTTCATTTGACTGATTTCCAGGTAAACAAGTTAACAATTACTGTCGGATTAATATAACTTTCAGATGGCATGGCAATTGTAAATACCTACAGTTTAGCATTTGTTCAATCCCCATGTGAGGGCAAAAAACCCAGCAAGAACAATATTGTTAGATTAGAATGCCCGCAGATACGCTGGGCACTGTGTGCATGGACTTGCCTTGCACAAAACACAATGAAAGGTTGAGAAAAGTGAAAAAATGCTCAAAACGGGACTGGCTTGATTTTAAAAGGAAAAATGTAGTACATGTAGAGCTTGAAGTTCCTTCTCTAGCTGCCACTTTTTTCGTTACATTTGGCAGACCTTTGGCAACGGTTGCGATACATTTGGGCAGACAAACCTTACAAACGACATGGTAGTACAGTCATAAATCTTGATTCACCTCCCAACTGATTGTTGAAGTTTCGTTGTTTGATCCCTAACAATCCTTTTAGCTCTGCTCCTTTCATTAGCTCTGCTCCTAAGCAAAACATATTATATATATGCGCAGAGCTAAAAGGATTGTTAGGGATCAAACACAACGAAACTTCAACAATCAGAAAGAGGGCGAGCGGGCTCATTCTTGCCACGGTAGCAAAGAAAAAGATGGGATGGGAAAGAGGGGATGTATGGTCACGGACCTTTAGATTCCTGTAATAAATTATTTGAGAAAAAGGACGAGCGGCCGACAATGAAATGGATATGCGCTCTAACAATTAGAAACAAACACTAAAATGGAAATGCGCTCTAACAATTAGAAACAAACACTATTGCTTCAATAATGCTGACTATTAGAGCAGAGTTGACTCAGCGGGAATCAGCTAGACCGCCGTATGTTGCGCCGGGGCACAACTAGTAATATCCTACGTGAAATGCAAGACCAGCTGGACAAAAACTCTGGTGTCGCGAAGCAAGAACCGTAGCATCTATCTAAACCATCCTTGGCATGAAGAATGGATGATTAATGTTCCATGCGAGTAGGTAATGCGATACTGTATTTGAGCATTGAAGCTGTTTGTAATGGCTATACGGTAGGGAAGGAACCAATTCAGGTTAGGGAAACAAAGATTTAGTTTTTTTCTTCAGTAGATTGCATTTCTGGGGACTACGCAATGCCAGTTTCCACTGTCTTCCATATTTGGTCTTTCACGCTAAGCCGAGACCTTAGTTGGCCCAGATCCCCTGGTGCTCTGGTTCTTTATGTATTCTATGTACCCTTATTATTAAGATTGTACTTCAGGCATGCTACGTATTTCATGTATGGTTATGTCGTTGGAAGGCTAGTGGTCAATGTGGTTCAAGCCTTGCTTGCCACAGGGGTAGCTACTAGCAGAGGTGTCTCATTGGATACCAGGAAACTGCTATGCCCTGCTGCCCTTTTAAGCTCCATTTTGGGAGCTAGTCCCTAACCAGCAAAAATTCTCCTGGAATTATGCCACTCTGCTACGGCCTAGCCTTGAACCACATCAAAAGGAATAACCGTGTGGCCCTGATGGGGGAAAAAACCCGTTCATGAACAATTCTGGCTTTTACCTTGAACTTGACTACGTAAGGGTTGCACCTATCCCGAGTTGGTGTTGGGACTGCGCTGAAATATCCTCCAAGAATGCGAGGACTTCCAGTTATCCTGCCCCGTTACCCGACATCGATAAGATAATCCTAGTGTGAAGTATTTTGGATGTTTTCACACAGAATCAGGTTATCAGGGAATGGGGGTCTGTCAATGGGAAAGACTATAAAGTTGAAAGAATAAAGTTAAGTGGAGTCTTTTGGACATTAATGTGGGTGGAGTGCTGAATAAGTGGGTTGGATATCTTGTCTTTTTTTTTTTGGTAGAAGAATAGTTGCCTGAGGATCATAATATTAATCTTCTTTTCTTGCTGCGCACTTGTGAAGGTTTCCTCCATCCCATCCCATCCCCATTCCAAATTTCGCCCAACTTGGCAAAAACTGGTAAACTAGACCAGCTCCACATATTTCTGTATTCCAGTCTGCACTCCTCTGTCTGACCCCTAAATTTTCTACAATTGCTGTATTTAGAACCAGAAAACTTATCACTTATGCAACAATTTAAAAAAAAAGCACAACTAATGAAAAAAATATATACATATAAACAAACACTTTCCAATCGCCACTGGAGGGACGCTTATTTGCCGCGCCATCTGCATCTGTTTGCACCAATTCTAAAAATAGGTTTGCATCTGTATTTAGTTAATGAAAAAACGTTCTCTGCAATGCCGTTCGTCAAATTTAGCTGGGAAGTCTGTTGTGGGCCTACAGTTTATTCCACATTTAAATGGATATATAAATGCATGGAATAACTGTTCAACAACCCAGCAACATTACGGGCTATGCTGGGAAATACCGGTTCGGCTGCGAATTTTTATTTATTATTTAAAAAATAGGACAGAAGGTGGTAGCAAAGCGACCACACAGTTCGTTCTAAAAGTGAAATTCTAAAAATGAAAAAAAAAAACTGCTCATAAAAAAAAGTTTTAAAAACCTTAAAAACTAAGTTAGTTAGTTAGTTTTTAAGTTTTAAATAAAAGTTTTAAAGTTTTCCCATGATTTCCTTGCAGTATTTCATATCCCTGACTATTGACTATTTTTTGTTGTTGCATTGATGTGATGCATTAGTTTGGTTAGACGTTTTTATTACGCACTGTGTAGATACAACAAAAGCTGCTTAGTTTACTTATGCCTCTTATGCTTCTTGTTTTCTTAGACAAGAAGAGAAATGGAGTGCGAGTGAGTGTTTCACATTACACCCGTAAAATCTTACGTTTGAATGTCTTTCAGGATTCTTGACAAGAAGGGAACACCTCCTTGGGAAAAAGTAGACCCTGAAAAGCCTCAGAAGGTAAATCGTTTTAAAGAATATAACGAAACTAACTTGGGACAATTAATTAGTGGAAACTATCTGTAACAAGTTAAATACACAATGGACAGTTGAGCTAGCCATTTGGGCAATCCCTAGCATCAGTTTGTTGACGTTTATTTGTATAGCAAGTTAGCAGCTAGCTTCACAGTATCACGATATAGTACATAAATACCGATGCAAACCTATTTTAGTACTTGCATTGGAAGACTACCTGAGCGGTGATTTAACTCTACTTTCAGACAGAAGGCCGAAACCCTATCTCTCAGCCACTCTGACGTATAGCCCAGTAACTTTAGGTTAAAACATGGAATTCATAGAAAGCTGAAAGTTGGCACATAGAAGCTACCAGTGGGGGTATGAAACATACGAAGTCCCCTGGGCTAAGACGCTTGCTTCCTCTGGTACATTGGAAAAAGGGTACCCCATACATCCATACATGTAGCAGTAGTTAGAGGGTTGAATTGTACACTTATTGTGAAAAGCATGAAAGTTGTACGGATGCAGATGAAGGGTAACCGGAAAAAATAGCTGTGATAGCAAGTTCGAAACCATCCCCCCCCAAGAGAAGGGGGGGGGGGGGGGGGCGCGGGGGGGGGGGGGGGAGCTGTTTTTTTTGGCTGTACGTAACTCTTTAACTGTCAACAAATCAAAAGCATAATGTGATGCAAGAACGTTCAGCACACAATTCTGAACAGGAAAAGTGACATACATCTTTTAGGTAACCCTTCAACCCTTTCAACCCTAAAATCATATTTAAAGTATATCACCGTTAATTCACGCGAATGCTCCTTTTTACACTTGGTTGTTAACAGTGATTTACGAATTCAAAGTGCTCTTGCGAGCCTTCTGGCAGCCCGAAATGGACATGCTTAAGATTTTCTAAAAGGTGGGGATTGATTCTTTCCATCAATCCTAACCGAAATTGTTTAACGTAGACGGTAACAGCCCTATGCCTATTTAAAGTTGAAGAGGTAATAGTGTAGTGGTGAAAGCGTATGTTGACTTTGGAATTCAAAGTTCTCTTGCGAGCCCTGTAATGGCCCATAATTGACATGCTTAAGATTTTCTGCGATCTATTCTTTCTATTAATCCTAACCGTAACCGAAATTGTTTAGCTTAGATACAAATACAAATATGAGCATATACAATGGCACTTTGAAATTCAACTTTGCCGCCACACCAATTACAAATCCCAACCTAAGCCAAACAATTTCTGCTAGGATTGATGGAAAGAATATATCTCCACCTTTCAGAATATCCTAATCGTGTACATTTCGGGCTATTACGAGGGCTCGCAAGAGAATTTTGAATTCTAAACTTAACATACACTTTCGCCGCTAGGCCATTATCACTTCACCTTTAAATGGGCATAGGACGGTCCCTGTCTAAGTTTAACAATTGCGGGTTAAACAAAGAATCTACCCCCACCTTTCAGAAAATTGTAAGCATGTCCATTTCGGGCTATAAGAGGGCTCGCATGAGCACTTTGAATTTGAAAATTACCATAAACGTTTTCGCCGCTATGCCATTACCTCTTCACCTTTGAATTGGTGCAGGTCGGTCCCTATCAAACTAAAAAAAATTCGGCTAGGATTGATGGAAAGAATAGATCCCCACCTTTCATAAAATCTTCAGCAGTTCGAGGGCTCGCAAGAGCAATTTGAACACGAAAATCATTATTACAACCAAGTGACAAAAGAACGTTCATGCGAATTAAGGGCGATATACTTTGAATACTACTGTGGGTTTCAAGAGTTGCTTTTACGTAAACGATGTTTACCACCTCTCCTGTTCAGAATTCTGTGCTGAACGTTTTTGCTTCACATTATGTGTTTGACTTTTTGACGGTTAAGGAGTTAGTCAAAAAACCGTTTTGGGTGGGGGGGGGATCACCCCTCTCCCCCTCAAGGGGATGAGGGTTTGAACTTGCTATCATAGCTACTTTTTTCCCAGTTACCCTTTATGTGCATCCATACCAAATTTCATGCTTTTTCACAGGAAGTGAACAATTCAACCCTTTAGCCACCCTAGTATATCAACGGATGACATGTTATTTACGCCCTTTTTCCAATGTACCGAAGGAAGCAAGCGTCTTAGCCCAGGGAACTTTTAGTATGTTTCATACCCCATTGGTAGCAACTAATGTGCCAACTTTCAACTTTCTGTGAATTAATACCATGTTTTAGCTAAATCTTAACCTTAGGCCCAGTCCAAAGAGCCGACTTTATTTTTAGACCCAACAATGACATGAAGTTTTTCATTGTTACTCCTTAATTGTCATCCTTCGCAATGCTTGTTCTATTGTTTTTCTTTTGTTATTAGCCCAGAAACTGGAATTATCTTAATCAGAATTGCCTTAATCAGAATTCATTACTGAGAACGACAATTGTGTGGAAGTTTACAGCAGGTCATATTTAGTGATGACTTGATTTTCCACGCTGTAATTAGTGTCAAAGGCACTAGCAATATACTAACTGATATTAAAAATTATTAGAGATAAGTTATGGCAAACTCTGGAGCCATTTATGGTACCCAAAGAGCAGGCCTCACTAACACGACAATAAAACCAACTGAATGCCAATATTACATTTTACAATTGATTATTCTGACGACATAAAACGTTCAGTATCACAGAAAACTAACTTTCATCGTTCTGTTTACTTAGTATATTGTTTGGTCAGACATCCTATGCATCGCTCATTCAGCGGGTAAATCGCACGTGAATGTGTCATGAATGAATGGACTAAGAAAACCTTTAGACAATTAGCATTGCTACTAGTATTGAAGTTAGAAGTCGGGTGAAGTTTTTCTTTTTGTTCATTAAGTTTTATTTGAAAACTACAGAACCCATGAACCGGAATTCGGTATATCACTAATGCCATAATCACAAATTTTTACTGGGAACAAGAAGTTGCACTATGTCATATTTGTGACAACCATAGAAAGACTATGACAACACAACTAGGTATCATTAGGCGGGGTGGCAGTGTCTCTGCACCCCACCCCGGGCCAAAGAAGAGACCAAAAAAATTATCGTAGGAGTCGCACCTTTTCAAGCGTATTGTCTCACTGATAATTGTCTTTGAATAGAACAAGGATGGAAGTTATAATTTTCTGTGATATTGAACGTTTTACGTCTTCAGAAAAATCTGTTGTAAAATGTAATATCGGCGTGTAGTTAGTACATGTGTCTCGAGGTTGGCCTTATCTGGTTTTATGGTGTTAGTGAGGCCTGATCTATGGGAATCTTCAATAGCGTTAGAGTTTGCATAACTGGGTGCACGTCTCTCCTGCCTTTGTCGTTTGGTCTGCCCTCGAGTCTTATCCTGGCCGTTTTTTTGTCATGTCATTGTGGTCTACAAGACAAGTAATTTCTGGCTGTTGTGTCCGGTGTGGCTCACTGTGTGGGAACAATTGGCCCACTGCGTTGGAACCATTGACCCACTGCGTGGGAACCATGGGCCTACTCGGGGAACCATCGGCCTAATCAGTGCGAGCCATAGTCTACTCAAAGAGCATAAGTGTTGGTGCACGTTTCTCGTATCTTGTCTTCCAGTAATATCGGGCTACTGTTTGGTCTAGTCAATACGGCCTACTGTCTGGAAGACAGTAGTATCATATATGATTGAAGTCCTTTCTCCAGCAAAACTAAAACTATTAATTTCTCCGTTTCTATTCAATATATTTCGACCAAACTTGGCCAGATATTAGATAGCAACTTTTCCAAACTTTACACCAACTTTTGTGCGATTCCGTGCAAGAGTAAACGTAGGAAGCCACACGTAAATTTGAAAACTGTTCACTTGTTGTTGTTCTTGTTGTGGTTCTTGTTTTTGGCTGACACGGTTTCAGAAAAAACTACTACACCTACCTAAAATCTGAAACATGATCTGAGCCAGAAACATGATCTGAGCCAGAAATTTCCTTGGGCTTCAACCTTACAGGGACCACTTGTTCAATTGGTCCGGAGTTACGGGACCCTAAACGTTCATTTTGATTGTTTTTCATTGTTTTAACCATTGTATTTAGGCAACAATGCCACTCAGCAAACTCCAGATCCATTCTTCGTGCATGCAACAATCGACTGCATGCATAAACCTTTATAGCGCGACACCATAGCGGTAAAAAAAGGAACACGGATTACAAACAAAAACGTCAAGTGGGCCGTAAAAAAAGGGGTTATAGGATTGAAGTTTCATTTTACTTGTTAAAATGAACACGGATAAAAATTGGTGATTTTTAATTGAAATAATCAAAAGTATAATTCAGAAAATTGCATCTGGTTAAGTGCTGTTGTGCTTTACCAATCATACGTTACGTAAAGTACAACAGCACTTAAACAGATGCAATTTTCTGAATAGTACATTTGATTATTTCAATTAAAAATCACCAATTTTTATCCGTGTACATTTTAACAAGTAAAATGAAACTTCAATCGTATAACCCCTTTTTTTACGGCACACGTGACGTTTTTGTTTGTAATCTCGTTTTTATTGGCTGTTGGATCTTCAGCATAATAACATTTCATGTACAACGGTTAATGCTGTTTATTATAAATGTTTTAAATTCAGTTGCTTGTGGTGAATCAAGAATACAAACGGAATGCAGAGCTGTATGCTTTGAAGAAGGAGATGTATGAAGGGGAACGAAATATGCCCCCGGAGAAGTGATGAAGACACGGGCAGGGTTTCCAGTTTAGACCAATATCTACATCGCCCATTGTGTGCAGAGAGCAAGATAATAGAAGCACGTTTGGCGATAACACTTTGTGGTGAAAATCTTTTGAACATTTCTTTACCGCGTTTGTTAATATATTAAAAAAAAAATTAACGGTGTGTATTTGAAGTGTCCAAAGGTAAAAAAAAAAGGTTTAGTTTAGATCTCTACTTGCATTTTTTTGTACTGAACAAAATAATTGCACGTTTGGTAAATGGTCAACTACTTAAGCGTCACAAGGAAAAGCCTGATAAAGTGATTAGGGGTTAGTTTAGACTTCTAAATATTGTATTTTGTATGCGGAACAAAATAATAGAAACACATTTGGTAATATTGTAAATTATGGTTGCAAAAATGTAATATATGAATATGAAGGCTTCAAATGTAAATGGCTTAAGTTTAGATGGCTATGTGTTAGTCACCCATGCAGTTGAAAATTTAACAGTACATATTTAGAACTTCTCAGAACAGATATTAACGAAAAGCAAAAACCATTTTGCATTTTCTTTCATAGCATAGCTTCGTATGTATTTATTGTTTATGACCATAAGTGGTTGCGAAAATTGAGCAACTAAAAAAAGGAATTGGACAAATGTAAAAGAGTTTGGCTACCATTTTTTATTTGATTCAAATGTATCTCAATATAATTTCTTGGTTGTTAGTCTAAAATTAAAGATTGTCAATACTGTCAACAGACTTTGTCAGAGCTCCTTTTTATTAAAGAAATCCCAATTGAAAATATGAGATCGCTAACCCAGCCTGCTACTAATTTGTGAACACAACATGAATGGTACTAAAGTTCTCCAACGCCATTCTCGAATGGCAAGTGGCTTGGGATTGAGAGCAAGGCAGTTTCTCATCTTGCAGGTGATGTGGGAAGTTTTGAATTAGTGTTCTCGCAAGGTCGAAAGTCGTTTGCTGTTTAATTCTATCGTAATTTTATCAGATTCGTTCGAGACGTGCCCCGTGGCCCTACCTGACCGCGAAAGTAAGTGCTCCCAAAGGCACTGCGACGTATCTATTATTAACTGCAAATGTACAAAGGTGACGGAATTTTATTGAGAAAAAGTCGAAACATATCGAGACTTTCGAGACTCAAGACGCATCAAGAATGGTCACCAAGATCGAGACAAGGTCAAGTTTGCAAGTATTAGACGATCAAGAATAGTTATTTTGACTGTGTTAATAATTCGAAACTATAATTTGGCCAAACGGTCGAAGTAGTGCAAATAAGCAGGTACTAAATGTCCGTTGTGAAGTATAGACTAAGTAGGACAAACTCTCAATTTCAAAACCGAGAGCTTTACCGATCACAGATGTGGTCCACTTTACAGCAAAAATAGAGCGAGATTCCATAGGATTCACCTTCCAGCGAAACATTTGTGATGGTCAAAGACGGCAAACCCACCACATATTGGTTCCTTGGGGGTCATTTCACCAAGGACCTGAAAGTTGGCA
The DNA here is from genome assembly GCA_023313725.1 of Lithobius niger. Lineage (NCBI taxonomy): Eukaryota > Metazoa > Arthropoda > Chilopoda > Lithobiomorpha > Lithobiidae > Lithobius > Lithobius niger. The sequence continues at coordinate 61,865 of JAHWFP010190455.1, forward strand.
CTCAGTGCATTAGTGCACTGCAGCAGTGAAGAAGGCTAATCGCGCCCTTGGTTCCATCGTACAAACTTTCCGTTTTTTTATCCTCGCACTTTGAAATTCATTTATACCACATATGTCAGACCCCATCTTGACTACACTGTTGCGTGTGGAATCCAAAATTAATGAAAGACTGAAGTACTTCAGGCTGTTCAACATCGTGCTACTCTATTCCGTCTCTGCGTTGCTTACCCTACGACCAACGACTCAAAATCCTTGGGTATCTCCACCCTCGTTGATCGCAGACTCGGAGGTGACCTAGAAACATTTAAAATTATGAACCGTCTTGACAAAAGGAACCCAGGTGACCTATTCAAGATGTGCCACTCCACACTAGAGGGCACTCGTTTAACCTGCGGAAAGAGTATTCTAGGACTCAAATCGGACACTAATATTTCAACAGAGGTGTGATGAACTGGAACTCTCTCCCCGAACATCTTGCCAGTGAAACTGGCCCATATTTCAGGAAAAAAATGTACGACAGGAGAGCTACCCCTCTCTGAATCTGCTTCCTTCCGGCCTCATGGGACGCCCTTGGCCGCGTATGGTTTAATAGTATTATTATTATTATTAGTAGTAGTAGTCTCCACAATCTTAATGGAGAAAATTCTTGAGTAGAGAGGGACAAACTTTGGATTATCTCGCTAACCATAGATAACATGTCAGGAGAAAAGGGGCAAAAAAGTAGGGCCGTATTTTTCCAACCCGCAAATCATGGTTATGATACAGACCAAAAAAAGAGCAATAAGGGTCAGAGGAGGGCGGTGGCACATGCTCCAAGTGCCCCAATGTGCGAACGTCCTTGGTGATGGCTAACAAAAGGACTACTAACAAATAAACAAACAGAAAATGTAAAACACCCGTCGTAGCATCCGGGGACTGCTGTCTAGACGGCCGCACAGTGGGCTTCACTATTCCTCGGACGCAATGGCAGATGTTGCACTTAACGCTTTAACTGCCTTGTTGCCATATGGCTACGGCTCACACGACAATCGAAACAGGAGTCTAAACACGCAATCCAAGCTATGTGAGGTGGACTCCAAGCATGGCGAGCAAGCACAGGTCTGTGGTTAGGCGAGTCGTCTCCCAAATCAAGTACATGGCGGATCGAATCCCACGACTGACAGGGACTCAATAAAAAAAAGTTAGTGTAGCAGTTACGGGTTAAGAACGAAATTGATTAATTATGATAGCACACGTTAGCATGCAACCCACCAAGATTTGGCTGCAATATCGGTGTCCATCTTATCCTGAAGGCTGTAGGCAGTTTGGTTTTTTCAGGAATCTGAGGAAAATTAACAATGCACAACTATGCATTAACAATGGTTTTTGCCGCATGAAAAAAAAGTTACGATCAGTGAAAAAGGATAAAGATCTTAACATGCGGTGCGGAAAGGTGAAATTTGGCAGTTAGCTATAGCACGAGTACGTAAAGAGTTTCGTAGGAACTTTATGTAATATGGCTATAGAAACTGTGTCTTTTGCCCGTTTTCCAGTTAGTGTATGATTTGACCCACAACAAATTAACAAATTACAAAAGAAAACATGGTTTCAACTTAGTTTCAAAATACTAAAAATCTAGAAATAGATATTCAGGGGAACAATTTCAAAATGACGAAATTCAAAATGGCCGCGATTGTTCATGGTTAAGTGCCATTATCTTGGAACCTGTTCTCAAAAATTAAATGCATTTTGTTTTTATTAAAAGACAATTTAGGTGTATTTTCTGTGTTCTAGTCCAAAGCGGATCGAACAATGGTGTTTGTAAATAAACACCACGATGTTTGTAAATAAACTGTTAACTATTTGTAAACAATTACAACCAATATTTCTATTTGACAAACCAGTAACAAGAAAAAAAGTCAAACGGACTAATAGTAACTGAGATACCGCAAATTCGAGTTCTTGATGCTACATCCAAGACAATGGAAACAATGCAGCTGGGCTGGGGCATTCGCTGCATGCGACGAGCATTGCACCCATGTTTTTTTTTTGCAAGTGCAACACCGAGATTCGCAATCAGTGAGGCGTTACGTCGGGAGGGACGTAGTAGTACATTGATACTCGTTGGTATGGCATTTTAGGTAAATTTACATTTCCTTACTTCTATTTACTCTTGTGATCTATCTAATTAATCTGGAAATAGTTCGGGCTTGAATGAAAGGGTGGATGTTCTTTATTCAAAGAGACTTAAAAGGACATTCCTCCAAGCGCCATTTTTCTCGATCCTCCACATCAAGTATGGCCCCAAAGGTTTATTTCCTTACCGTTAGTCAATCCCTTGGTAAAAATCCGCTTTAAAAAGTAGCATCTAGGAAACTTAACTTTATTTACTGCGTCCCGCAGTATATCATGCATTGCGTGCCTACAATAATCATGACGTTTCATCTGTGTGTGTGCTTGTACTAATTTGCTAATAATTACCATGAGATCAAAAAATCTAAAAGCATAATGCATTAAACATTAAAATTATTCCAATAGGTCGCCGAAGCAAAATTATAAGACACAGCCTAGAAAATTATAAATTGTGATGTTAAAATACGAGAATCATTCCGGTTTGTGACGAGACGATTAATGCGTTCGTGCTGGTTCGTCTATTAGGCACAATGCCAAATGAGACAGAAGTTTCGTTCTTCGCTGCGAACGGAGCTACTATCTCAGATGAAATACCCCCCCCCCCCCCCCATCCGTGTCCTATCTCCGTGTTCTATGTGCACGGATGGCGATCAGCGCGAGCTGCTATAAGGCAGGTCGGGTGTCCCTTTAACTCCCAGGGTTCAGGAGGTAAGTTAAATACAGCCCTACAGATATTTTTGTATAGGCTACCATGTTGAAGAGTATAACAGCTAATTACACCTAATTGACGTGACAATTTTATTAAGATTCGTAGCATACGAAACATTCTCACCTTTTAGTTAGGCTTATATATAGTTATAACCATTTAGTTACAGCAAGAATTTACAGGGTTTGGGAGGAGAATTTGTAACTGTAAATTTTGAAACACTTTAGATTCGTCCCCATTAGGTCAGTCTTGAGTTTTCAGAGAGCGCCACGTGTTCTGTCTGGTTATTTTTGCTCATTTTTCAGCCCAAATCTAAAGTAAACTAAATTATAACTAAGCTAGGCTAAGTAATAATTAAATATAAGCTAGTTTCGTTTATTAGTTTAATTTTAGGCTAAAAACTGAGTAGAAATTCCCACATAAAACACGTGGCAATATGCCTGCAATTCCTTAACAGGTATGCCAAAAATAGCTAGGGGGCGGTTCCTGTTTTACGATTCAACTGTTCTGTCGCGTTGGGTAAAAAACATTTCCACCTTTCAGTGATTATTTAACCTTTCATGAAGCCTAATTACATCCCAATTGTCAATCGTGTAGGTCATGAATCTTTGAAGTCTGGGATCTGCATAAGGTATTTACCCAATTCCTCAACGCGGTATGCAAAAAATAGCTACGTGACGGGCCCTATTTGACATAGACAACTGGTCCTTCTCGTTAAATTAAAAAAATTCCACCTTTCTCCAAGCCTAATCGTACTCTTTAAGTAAGGTCACCCGAGTGCTTTAAATTTGTAAATTATAGGAAAAAAAAGAGCATTTCGATGTAAAATGGATACATAATCGATACATTTTTTTTCAGATATTTTTTCAGTAGGACCAAATTTTCTCATGATCAGTAGATCATAAAGAACTTTGTTAACGTGAGATGTGGTGGGATGTTTGGTATCATTACAGTACACTATTAACAGAATTTATTTTTGGTAAATCGATAAAATTCGATATACCAATAATTTTTTTCCCACTGCTGGCAAATTTTCGTACCATCGGATGTGGTGTGGGGGAGGGAGGATGGGGTGTTCGCTAACGACCTCTATCGATCGCGTATTATTATTATATGTTGTAGAATAAATGCTCAAATCGGGGAAACTAAATCATATTTTGTACCATTAAATTAAACTACTGATATAGACTTTCCATTTGTTCAAGTTGTCCAGCTTTCTTAACAATTTTATCCCTTGCGGCCTTTTCCCGGTGGATTCCCGTCTTAGCATTTCCAACAATAAACCACGAGCAATTCAGTAACTGCCTGCCAATGCGTACTTTTTTCATGTCTTAAAAGTCTTTGTAGACACACAAAATAATACGCACATCGCATGACACTGCTGCCATCTACGGTGCATCTCGGTCCCATACCAGATGAAATACACCCTTAAGGGCACGTTTAGGCTATAACTCGCCGTTTGCATTCTCGCGGCTAGAAGCTTGAAATCGTCTGAAATTCCAACATGGCGGCATTTTGTACTCTTCCGGCTCGCAGCGAAAACTGTCAATAATTCAAGTTCAGAAGCGACATTGCGAAATTGGTTCGTTTGGAGTATTCTTTATTGTCACGGGTTATAACACGGCATACATTTACTCAGTCGGATTTCGCTAATCCAGGTAGTGGTGTTACCATAGCACCACCATCACCTTTGTGTTGCGCAAACGTACCTACCCTAAGACTTGGATATTGGTTGCTGATGATAGCATGCTCGTATAGGAAGTCACTATGACGAATCCGATGACCCAAAATGATCTAGGGGGCGGAATTCAAAGGGGGGGGGGGGGGTGAGGCTTGGGGTATTCAAGGTTATCCATTTTGTATCTCCTGACCTACGCAACATATAATAGGGGCATAAAATAAATTTGAAATTAGTGGGTAATCATGGGACAGCAGCAAAGACATAAAAGGCTGAACCATCAAACGATGCAGAAACAAGGGTTATATTCTTGCCTGGTAAGACGCCAGTGGAGGACTGAGGCAAAAGGGCAGGGTGAGCAGCAACCCCTGAAATTTCCTGTTTTGTCCCTGAAAATTAAATGGCTTTCTCTTTTGTTTACCTCCCGCTCTTAAGCTGCCTATTCATTATTTCCACCTAAGAGCACCCCAGACATAGCGCCAGAGGCGAGCATTTGATAAATTGAGTTTTTCCCCTTAGGCTCTCTTAGTACAAGCCCCCCCCCCCCTCTTCCCTGTTATATCCTGCTCTGATAAATGCATACAGCCGGTGCGCCAATCAGGCCGATGTGAAGATACATTAACTTAGTAACACTCTGCATGGGAAAACGGGCAGACAGTGTCTTGCTAACGTTTATGCACGCGACAGTAATCAGTAGGTTAATTTTGTGCAAGTGAAGAGTCCGTCCGGGTAGTAAAAAACATAAGTCAACATAATCCACCATCCTCTCCCCCTCCACTAACTTAACACCGCCACGTCAAAATACAAGTCCCAAATTCGACTAAATGGAACCAGCTAACCTCGGCGCTCGGTAACAATGTGGTAAAACCAGCCGAAGTCCTCGACTGGCGTAAATCAACTGAGCCTGGTGCACCGCATTGTTACCAAGCAACTTACACGCAAGTTGCAACAGGGGGCTCCCTCTACAAGTAACTTGTACAGTAACTTGTACATCGAGACCATTGTTGCATGTTTCTTTGTTTTTTATTAGTTGAAGTATTGTTGCTCGTTCCAAATTGCAGGGAAATGAGAACTTGCCCCATCACTCCGTGCCTTACCGTATATCAAAAGTAAGTGCCCGAATTGCCTCCTTCATTGTTAAGCAACTCCTTCATTGTTGTAGCCATGCATTATCTTCCACAACTACATGGTGGCAACACTGAACCATTGTTTAAATTGTAAATGCAGAGCCAAGCATGCATTAGCACGGCCGGCAGGCAGTGTTTAAGAGTCATTGTAAGAATCAGGCAGGTCCTGATAGTTGACATCTCGGATTTTAAATATAATTTTTTTATATCATCTTCTGGTCAAGGTAAGACGCCCTGTACAACATTTTTGCTTAAAAGCCCCCCCATTCTCCCAGAAAAAAATTTCTAAAGTTGCCCTCCCTCCTTTTTAAAAATGTAACGCAGTGAAATATTCCATATTCCTATGGCTTTTACTGGCCGCGCTGATGTTGTACCATACTAAATCGGGTTTAGAGGTGTTCTTCTAGTAAGAAACATGGTTTATCAGTTCAAAACTTCTTGGTACACTTTCAGCACAATGGTAAGGGCTTACCGTAAATGCACAAAATATCCAATAATGGACTGAATGTAAGAGTTGTTTACAGCTTGCGCTGATATTGCACCATCCTGGATAAGATATGAGTACTTAACTGCTAACCATGGCTACCTTCCCCCATGTTCGAAACTTTGGTACAACCTTAGCGCGAAGAATTATTGAATTTTAAAATTAATTTTTGTAAAATTATTAATAAATTTCAAAAGTCGCTGAGGTTGCACAATCATGTTCTGCAAGGCAATAAGGACTATGAACCTTATGTCCAAAAACCCACTTTACAGAATCATGGTACTTGGACCCACCTTTGCACAGTAAATTTTTCTAGCGTGGCTTGATTTGCCTGTTTTGCCATTTGTTGCAGTCCTAGTAACAATTTTTCTCAGCAGAGTGCAAGATTGGCTAGCATATGCCGACCT
>JAHWFP010190455.1:73378-84644 GCA_023313725.1 Lithobius niger
TTCTTTATATTGCTGGCAGATTCTACGGTGCTGCATCTAGGAGTTGAGAGGTGAACAGGCGCCTTTAAGTCACGAATTCATCACCAACCTTGTAAGCCGTACCACTTAGCGGGCGAGCGAATCACCATCAAATTAATTATTTAACCTGGACCAAAATGACAGAAGGGTAATCCTTGACTCAATCTAATCCTTAACTTAAGTCAGTCTAGTGTGTCAACCATCTAATCCTTGCCATCCGTTGATACACATGAACATAAATACGCATTTCTAATGTTCCGTTTTTTCGTAAACAAAAATCGGTGGACAGTGGACATACCATAAACATGATAGACAAGACTGCAGCAATTACAATAACGAGGAAGCTAAAAAAAAAGCTAACAAATTATCTAAACAAAAACAAAAAAAAACATTAGAGCGTGTATCCCTATACTCACAGATGTGAAGGTACACAATTAAAAACGGATTAAGAGTTCATTCGAATGCAACAAACTATAATTTGAACTCCATTTCCAGGGAACAAGCCTCCATGCACACGCATTATAGCATACATATACAATGCTAATCAAACACAACGGTTAGGTATTTGTTTGATATAATACGACAAAATACGACATATACTCGCACATGAACCAGAACAAAAACCTAACACCACAAACACACGCAAAGCAGACGCTATAAACATGAAAACGTCTACAATATTGAAAGATAAAAAATACATACACAAAATGAACACGTCATTACGCTCACGAACTAGAACTAACATAGAAACCTTCAAACACAAACTTCTTAACTACTGCTTGTTTCATAAATTATAAATGCATACAAAATATACAACATATAGCCACTCGCACGTAACAGACCTCAGATATAAAACAACAAACACAGACAAATATTTTGAAAATCCTGTATCAAATTAAGTGCGTGCACACAGTTCAAATAAACACAAACGCATTTAGAAAACACAAAAAATGTTTCAAACACAAATTGCATTTACTTTCGACATTACCGAATAAAAACAATCCTTGTTCACTGAAATTTGGCAAAACAAATGCCCTTAACAAGAAAGAACATGTATGTATCTTACATTACAAATGTACACACAAAATGCACACATGGACACTTAAATTTTGAAGCTTAATTTCTCTACTGTCTTTCAATATTTTCCACTCAAATTTAGCATATAAGCTTTGTTGAACTTTGATGAACATGTGTCCGAACTTTTATTGAGTTCCAATTTGTCACATCGGAGATCTGGACTTGAGGTAGAATCGTGATATTCATTTTTGTCTTCTTGTTGCTGTTGTTGGCACGTCATATTTCTACTACGCTCTGTATAGATCAAACTATATTTTTCCTATAAAGTTGGTTCTTATCTCATTGTACAAGTATTGCTCTGTACTTCCATAAGGCCTTTTCTAATTCGTCAAGTGGTTCAGGGGTTAGGGAGAGAGAGAGAGAAATACTTTATTAGGGCCCTAGCCCGCAGCTATGCGCCCTCTCTAAAACTGTAGAGCTCTAAACGACCAAATTGATTGTTTTACATTGTTCCACATTGTTATTATGGAACGATGCCAGTCAGAAAAAGCCAGCTGGAGGACTTAGACTGAAGATTAAAGGATCATATCAAAAACCAAAACTGGTAAAAGGGATCGCTAAGCTCCGAATGGTTCGACCCTTCAAAGGAGTGATATCAACACATTAAAACATTCGCCAAGGTAATCGCGCCGACTAATAGTTCGAAGGGTAAATAAAAACTAGAACATTGCTACTTTCGGTAGCAATGTTCAAGTTTTCATTTAACGTCAAAGTATTAGTCCGTGCGATTAAGTTGGAATGTTTTGGTGTATTGATATCACTCCTTTGAAGGGCCGAACCATTCGGAACTTGGCGGTCCCTTTTACCAGTTATGGTTTTCGATATGATATCACTTGTTTGTTTTTTTTTCATTTTGTATTAGACTCAACTCAACTAGCCAGCAGATGTGTAATAATGTGCCACGTCAACAGTAGCTTGAATGGTAATTTTTCTAATGTTTTAAAAGGACATAAAACAAAAAACAAGAAAATGAATATGTTAGCAACATTTACATACGTTTAAACTAATGTCGCAAAACTGAGTCGTGCAGGAAAGCCAACATGGATTTATGTCCCTTTAATTCCTTATCACTCCTTTGATGAGAGACGAAACCATTCTCAACTTAGTCGCCTCTTTATTAGTTTTTGGTTTTGTTTTATTTATTTTTTTTTTTTTTTAGTTCACCTCACTCCTTTGTGAAGCCGAGCCATTCTCGACTTGGGAGGTCTCTTTACCAGTTTTTGGCTTTATTTCGATATTTTGTTTGTTTTTCGTGAATTGGACGTAGACAGAATTTCTTTGCAACGTTGTTTAGATTTGTGAGGACACAATAGCGTGTGTCTAGATGGCTTCCGCCCGTTTGCCATAATCGCGTTTGCCATAATCCCATTTGCCATAATCGTGTTTGCCATAATCGCGTTTGCCATAATCCCATTTGCCATAATCGCGTTTGCCATAATCCCGGAAGCCCTGAATATCTTAGACCAGTAGCCATAATCCCGTTTGTCCAGGGGGTGGCAACTGTAATAGAAACAATGCATTACAAACCTTTGCGATCTGCCTTCCTCTCAACACTTGGCCGGCGTCATAGCACCAACATGGCGCCAGCCAACTTCCGGTTCTCGTCTGAATGAGATTTGATGAAATTCGCTAAAGGCCAATCCTACAATATAGTTATTTATTTATTTTATTTACAAAATTATTGTAACCCCCTATAAAAAGCATAACAGCAATTTCAGATTAAAACAACAATTATTCGAAGCTCATTCAGGCAAGAAGAATATGGCGGCGCCCCTTAATGTACCCCTTTCGCGCCTATATCGTCTCTGCTCTCGCCTGAATGGGATTCGTGAAATTGTTGTTTTAATTCGAAATTGCTGTCATGCTCTTTGTAAGGGGTTACAATAATTTTGTAATTAAAATAAATAAATAAATATATTGTAGGATTACCATATTCTCTCTCTCTCCCTATCTTTTTCATATATGGTTCTAAAATACACATCCCATAATTCATCATTCTGTCGTAATTGCTCGATTCAGGTAAATACGTATTGAATACGTATTCAGGTTACCAAAAATGTGAAAACACTGTATATCTCAAAAATGATGCAAAAATCAATTTCTAAAATCAAATAGCTATTGGAAAATTAGTGCAAACTATTTTCCTGTGCTAGGATAAATTTGCAAAGAGTATCACAGTGTAACTGTAGCCACGCGTATTTTTCCCTACTCGTCGGACTAGTGCTCTCGACCATTGTGTACCCCATGTCAGTCATTATAGTGGCTGCCATCCCATAATCTCAAAGCGGACGTATCGATGCTGGCTGTGCCTTCAGTCGTGAATCTGTTAGTCCGGTCAACGCAGTTTACCATGTATCATCCTAGGTTTGTCATGCATGTCCGTTTGCCATAAATCCCATATTAGGTCTCATTTCAAATGGAACTCGGAAAGAATGTACTTAACATATTATTCACTCCTGGTGCCGAGTTTCTGCGCCATCTGTTGACAAACTCGTCACTGTTTGTCATTAAAAAAATTATGGATAATTAATGAGCACACTTACTTACTTCATGTGGGCAAAAAATAAAAATAAAAAACGTTTCCATACCAAAGTTTAATCACAGTAATATTTTTTTTTTTGGCTGTTGGAGGGAGCAGATTAAGCGTATTGCGCGGGCTTGCCCGTAAAGGAAAATGTTGTCTTCCTAAAAATATGCTAAAATTAAACTTTCACAACATAGGTAGCCTACCACCTTTTTGAATCCAAAATCCATATTGGGATCCGAAAATGTTGGTTCTATGTTTCGAAATGCTGAAAATTCAGAAAATTATCCACTTTCGTTCAGTGCATAATCTTGCCCCATGTATAAGTAGAAGTTTCAAGTTTGGTATCATGACTACACTATTTTTATTGTTTTTAAACCATCTTAGAAAAATAAAATTTTCAAATTAACAAAAGTTGGGTTGTAAACTTCTATTTCTTACGTTGCTATACTCTAAATACATCAGGATAGGTCGAGCGGATGGCCTAGTGATATTAAACGGAATGATTATTACTTACGTACCGATGAGCTGCCCTCTCGTCCTCTTCGCTACTCCGTACCTGGCTTACGGTCTATCGTAGCCCGTGCAAGAAGCAGAGAGACTATTAGTAACAGGTCTACTTCAGGTACGTGCGCGAAAACTTACGGAAGGTGATTTCGGAGAGAGATCGCCGCTAAGGTCGGTCTACTGATGGCCGCTTAACCCAAGAGAGTCCCCACTCTCGCTCACTTGATGCCCGACCCTCTGGTGGCGTCCTTGAATGGCTGGGGCTTCTTTTTCTTCCCCTCGGGCGGAAGGTGTCCCGTGTCGTCAACTTGTCCAGTTGACTATTTAGCACTGTCTGAAAACTGATATGAAAGTTACATACTGGGTTCATTGGTCATTAGACTCGGTGTGTATGTGAACCTCTGGTGTGCATGTGGTAGACTGCGTGTTGTTATCAGTTTTAAAGGGTTTTGGCTATTTCTACTTCCCTACACTTCTTTGCCACAAGGAAATTCAGTTGCCCACCTTTGTGGGCAAGGATTTTTTGTTCCCTTGCCCTCCAAGTTACTTTTGGCTATTTTAGCGAGAGGCACTTCTTTGCCAAATTAAAACCCATACCTCCTTGAGGATTTTTTCTAGACAAAGAGACACAAAAAAAAATCTTGTGCCTTGAGAGTACGACTTTGTTTCCCACACAGTCACATGTCTGTTCAACATGTCTGTATACTCACAATGATTTGCTTCATATTCTTATCCTCTTTTTTTTTTCTTTTTCTTTACTTGCTTTGTTCCTTTTTATCTGGTGTTACCTGGCAAACATCTGAAATCAATAAACAAAAAGGCCAACCCTCCACAGGCCATGTGGCATTATCTTCTTTCCTGTGAAATGATTATGGTTAATTCATTCACTTTTTTTTCTTTTTTTTTTTTCTCTGTTTTCGTATCCTATTTTTTGTCCTATTAGGTTTTCCTAAGAGGATCCTTACACGACCGGGGCTGGTGTAGTGGGGTTAGTTGGATCCTGTCCTTTAAATTATGCTACGCGTGTTAGATATGAGCTTTCTCCGAAGTGCTTAATGGAGAGTCAGTCGTCTGATTACTTGACGCCCACAGAGCGCAGTCGTTAAAGACTTATCCATAAGCTTATAGAGGTGGTAGTGTCCCCCTCCCATCCAGGATAGCACATTTCCTCCCCCATGTTACCCAGAAATGTAACTACCCAACGGGAGGTCCCGCCGTGCCTCTCTGGGTGTTAGACTGCTTTTGTGCAGTCCGAAATGCTTCTGGACGTGGTCCGCAGGTTCTGCATTCGCTCGTTTGAAGCCCATTTGCCTAGATACAGAGCCCGATCATGAATGCTTTAGTTTACGGGGGTCAACCACGAGGATCGTCTGTACCCGGGGATCAGCCCTTCGTCAACGTCCACGTGGTGACTGGAAGAGTGCCCTCCTCGAAGGAGTTTACCTTTACTCAGCCTAACTGTCAACCATTGTTTGTTGAATAATGACGGGTGTGCTAAGAAGCCTCCTTTCCACGTCCTTCCACATTTACCGAAGGTTTAAAACAGAAGCCTAACCCAGTTGCGTCCCTTGGTCATGTTTCTAGATTCCGCTGGCATATGCACCTAACCTAATGCACGGAGAACACTGGAGTTACCTTGCTTATTTTGATGGGTTCGTTGACTAGGATTAAAACTTGGCTCTAGAAAATTTCCTGTTGAAGATGTTGAGTCTCCCCGAGTTCCTTAACTAAAGCCGTGCAAGGCAACTCCTTTGAAGTGCCAGTAATCTTTTTGGCTTTTCCGAATTTATACCAATTTCACTGCGGCAGCCCTGCCCGTGATTTTGCAAATCTACCTAACTAGATCGGATAGCTCTATCAAATATCGGGATCGGATAACTCTATAAAATCCCTTCGTCGGCTAAGCCATCCCTTGGGTAGCACTACCGTCAGCATGGTTCCCCGAGCCTGGCTGCTCAGTCGGCTCGGAGGATGGGGGGTTTCTACCTGTGACCACTGAACGTTCCACTATGGATGCTGTCAAGTTACTTTTGTCCCTATAGTATCTATAGCTTTAATTGTGGGGCTGCGGGGGAATTCAAAAAATTGTGGTCACAGCGTCCCTAACACGAGGTCTGGGGCAGACCCCACCGCACTAGCGTTACAAAATGTGCACCAGCAAAATCGTGTGACGACAGTACCTAACCAGGTAGCCCTACCTACTGCCCGAAACATACCATGGAAACAACCGTAAATGCTCATATCCAACTTTTTCCCTCGCATGCACCTTAACTCCCATGGTACACTAATAAGCACTCCAAAACCAAATTCAGACTCCCCACAAGCCTGATGATTTTCATCATTTGAAAGGGAACGTTCATATTGTTCTCCATGGCTTTTTTTTTTTTTTTTTTTTTTTTAAAGAGTGCTTCGTTTCTTTCTTGCTGTGCTAGGCTGATGTATGATTGTTCTTGAGCTGCTACTTTCATACTTAATAAAAGGTGGAAGCAGTGCATTTTTTTTTTTTTTGTATTGACTTTTTTTTTCATACAGCTTCCAATCAAGTGCTTGGTTTACTTCCCCTTAAATCGAATTGTACCAGGTGCTTCCTCTCCCTTATTGCAAGGATTATCGCGTGCGCGTCCCAAAGTTCCTTTGCTTATTTGCTGCCAATCGCTTTGGCTAAACCATTACCCCCCCACGAAACGAGCTCGTTTTTGTTTTTCGATCTGTTATACGATCACTAGCCATGTTTGCCTTTTTATTTTATATTTCTGCCTTTTATTTTATCTTTGTTTTAAATTTCATAGTAAACAATTGCTTGAAAACGCATGAAGCAACAAATTGGAAAGATAACCTCAACAACACTCCACGACAAACATTCAAGGTGCCAAAACGCCTGCAAACTTGTCACCATCTTGCTCACGGTCACGGCTTTGTTAGGAAAACAAACCATGACAAATTTTAAGTTCAAAGACGTAACCAACAACTTCTAAGGAACTCAAAACGTCGATGTCCCTTTCCAACCCACTCAAACGTCCTCCAAGGTATAACTCCCGTGCAGCCATGGTCAAAAGTAGGGGGGGGGGGGGGAGAGTGGCTTCTGGAGTTGCTTTTCACATTTTAGGCCTCGGAGCCCTAGACCTACTTTAAAAAATTTAAAAATTCTTAAAGTAAAAGTCCATTTTTATTTAGGTTAAGCCTACTTATTATTTTTCAACTTTTTATTCTGGCATTTCGGCTTTTGATGTTGGATTGTATTGATTTTTACGCCTGCAGACCTACGGTACAAATAAACATTTTCAGCGGTAAACAGCTACCACGAAATTCATTATTCATTTTGTTTACTAGTTTCAACTTACTGAGAGATCGCCGCTAAGGTCGATCCACTGATGGCCGCTTAACCCAAGAGTCCCCACTCTCGCTCACTTGATGCCGGACCCTCTGGTGGCGTCCTTGAATGGCTGGGGCTTCTTTTCTTCCCCTCGGGCGGAAAGTGCCCCGTGTCGTCATCTTGTCCAGTTGACTATTTAGCACTGTCTGAAAACTGATATGAAAGTTACATACTGGGTTCATTGGTCATTAGAGTCGGTGTGTATGTGAACCTCTGGTGTGCATGTGGTAGACTGCTTGTTGTTATCAGTTTTAAAGGGTTTTGGCTATTTCTACTTCCCTACTAGGTTTGAATATGTCCAAATAACATAGATCCGCATTTTAATTGGCATGACAAACTACTTTTGTCAACAGATGGCGCAGAAACTCGGCACCAGGAGTGAACAATCCATGCGCAGTTTTGGACGGCTACGAACATTCTTGAAATTGGGTTTTAGGACGATGTCGTCAAATTCGTCGGTATAGCGAACGGGATTATGGCAGACGGAAAATCCAGCAGAAGAGGGGAAGACTATAATTTCGAGCAAACGGAAAAATGCAGAAGAGCTGGGACGATTGCCATAAAATCGGCAATCGACAAAACATTAAAACAAGCTAATATAATCTGCATGGTATCCCAAAGTAGCACGAATCAGAAAACAAAAACTAACTCTCTTGATGCTGAGAGGTAAGGCTTAACTGATCCGTAAGTCAAAAAAGCAAAGGAACAGAAATAAACTTCCTGTAATGTTTCAGATACTGCAGTGTTGCTGCTGTTCAGTACACATTAAGCCTTACTGCTGCATCCAACCATTATACACGTAAATATAATTAAAGCTACACACTTTCTCGACTACTTCATTGGCGAAATTTTTTTCAGTGTTCTTCTGTAACATCGTTTACTTTCCGTTCATCACCCTACTGAAGATACATATACCATATTCAAAATTTTCAAGCACTTTTCCAGGTACGGAATTTCATTATTACTTTCTAGGACATTTCCAGGTTTCAAGTGCTCACATGAAGCCTGAATTACCAGTAGATCTGTGCTAAAAACAGTAAGACGATTAGTTTGTAAACATTTGCCAGCGATGTCGTTTAACCAAATTGTCATTAATAATTAGCTGACCTATCGTGTGCAAAAGTAAAAATGGTAAAAACACTTGAATACAGCAGTAAGGTTTCACGTGGACTAAACAGTACAGCAACACTGCAGTAGTGAAACCTTACAGGAAAGTTTGTTTGTGTCCTTTTGCTGCTTTGACTTCGGATCAGTTAAACCTTTCCTTAAGCATCAAACGAGTTCGTTTTCGTTTTCTAATAAAATACAAACGTATACATGCACATGAAACAGAAGTAACACTTAAACCCACAAACACAACCATAAACAAGGACGCACTAACACTGCATCAGTAAATCGACGTGTTGTTTGGTACAGAAATGCTGAAGGATAGAAAATTAATATGCGATTGACGTATGCAGTTGGAAAGGCAGCATAAACTCAGGACACAACTGTACATTCTGAATGCGTGCACGGTGCACTGAAAAGTATACATATTGTTAGTCACATATAAAAAAAAAAACCGTCTCCTAACTTTGTCAAATGAGCGATCATGTGATCATGTAAGAAACCACCAGATAAGGAGTTCTCATCTGATGCTATTATTTTTGTTACAAAAAAAACAACTTGAAAGCTTCGTTGCTTTACAGCCTCCCATCCTCTTCGTACTTTTTCATCAGGCTTATACACTTTTTAAATCTACGAACACCTTACTTTGCAATAAATCTAACATTAAATTAGTGAGGAGGGGGAAAAGAGGGGATGGTACTGCACCGAGGGTATGTAAGGTTGATCTTTAAATTTATTTTCTCTTTTTTTTTTGTGTGTTAACCGACGATAAGATAACACACGAAAATGTCACACCACAATTTCATGTAGCTAGCCTTTGTTTAATCTTTGCTGCTTAGGTTTTGTTATATGCTGGATTTACTGCAAATCCAGTTCTATTTTTGAACAATCAAGTTTTTTTTTTAAAAGGACAAAAAATACTCCCCTCCACGCACGCCAGTCTTAAACGTAATTCAGTGACATTTAAGCCTAAACAAACGCTGCTACTACTGAGCACCGACTTATTCATTCTACAGTTGCGCTTTTCAAATCGTGTTTTTTTTTAACACCAAAAATTGTTCATCGATACGACATACCTTTGCTAGATGTAGTTCTCCCATCCTTCTCTTCTGTACTCCGACAAAACGAAGCATATGTAGATTATAATTCCCCTGTAGTTCATGACAGTTACGCTGATTATTCCCCTCTCTCCAGGCCGCCTGCCGTAAGTACAACGCAGTTTCGCCTTCAAATCCCCCCCCCCCCCCACGTGATAATTTACGTGATAACGCAAATTAATGTATGCTCATCATCTTCGAAAACGAAATTTCTTAAAATGTCGCCGTAAATAATTAAATTTGTCTGTAATGCAAATTAATGATAAAATTTAGTTTTAATGAATATAAATAGGCAGAGCGATGACGTCACAAACCCGAACGATCCCGAAGTTTTCTGAGTAGCCTCTAACCGAACCTCGACCCACATTTCCCCGAAGGTTTTCAATACCGCCACTGCCGTTTTTCGCTCAAATTTGGGAAGAGCACACGTGCAACGCTGATGTCACAACACTGTCTGTATGGACGACGGTTTCGCATTGAAAGACCTTGTTAGAGGTTAGCACTTTTTTCTCTATGATTACTTAATCTGTGAAATCCCTAGTGTTTTGATATTTTACACTGCAACTCAGCCACCCACATACTTGAATTTCGTCGGATCAGAATTGAACAAATGTGTCTGGTTTTTGAGTAGATGTCGCTGAACCGATTTACCTTTAGCCCTTTTTTGGGCACAACCACATTAAAGGCACATAACTCCCTCCGGTATATTTTAACAGTTTCACTCGATACATTACCGGAAATAGTTTTATATAAACTGATTTACCTTTCATTTGCTGGTCTAAGGGTACGATGCAGATGTCAGTAGTGGCGCGTGAATGTTATTAGGCTTGTTTTAAACGGCTCGGTCCGAGCGATATATAACTCCCGCCACATTCGCTGGCAAGCCGCGGCCCTGGAGGAAGGATAATTAATCCTTCGCTCAAGTTTGCGACTTGGTTTCACGATGGGTCACGTTGCAGCGGCCCCGAAATGAGTATGACTAGTGTCTTAGAGCAATGCGCCCTGCGGTCGTTTGAACTATATTTTAGCGTAAGTGACGCAGAGTAAAGCGGCCAGAACGGAGGGATTTATGTGCCTTTAATTCAACGTGTGACACATCGAATTAAAAACAAACGCCATAAACAGCAAAATTCCTCCAAAATAAAAATAAAAACTTTAAATGCACATTAAAATGAACACATAATCACTCAAACAAAATATAACTAAAACGGAAAACAAAAAATACAAACACAAAAAACCTTTTACTAGAAAGAGTATGCATTTTCACACATCATAAAAGTACACATAAAATGCACGTAGGCTTCTACCATTAGCCACACGCACAAACATGACACATTTCAAACACAAATTGAGTAAATACAATCCCTTTTCAATGGAATTGAAGTTCAAATATAGTTCATTTCGTTCGAGGTACAAAAATCGGTGTTTTATTTGTGTACCTTGACAGTTGTGAGTTTCATGAGGATACCAGTTATAATGCATGATGATTTAATTGAAATAATTTGGATGATTTTTAATTGAAATAATCAAATGTACAATTGAGAAAATTGCATCTGTTTAAGT
>JAHWFP010190456.1:0-25409 GCA_023313725.1 Lithobius niger
CTTCTGATTCGGGATGTTGGCTGTTCTGGCCAGTTGTACTGAAAAACAGAAAAAAAATTCATATTTTGGAGCTAGTGAATTTATTCACGAGTCACAATTTACAAAAAAAGTACCTTCTCAATATCTGCAACATACTAAGGCCACTTAAAAAAACAAAGTTGTTTCTCGAGCTTTTTACGAAAAAAATCGGTGCGGGCGGGCGAATTTTTTTTTATTATTTATTTACTTTTTTACCATAATATAGGGGTTGTAATTTAAAACAAAGCCATTTTTGTTCTATTTTTTTTCATGAAAAACTTCAAACAAATATGCCGGTTTACATGGGAGCCCTATCACAGTATTTGGTGAGCAAAAAGAACACTCGCACAAAAAAAGAAGTCCGGTGAATTCAAAATTCGTTTGAACAGATCGTGAGTTGACAGTTCTGGTTTCCGTAAACCAAAAAAAAAGGTCGGTGCGGGGGGGTTTGGAGTCCGTGCGGCAGGCCTTGAGAAACAACTTTTTTTTTTTAAATGGCCTAACCTTCATTGCATGCTAAATCGTTTAGATTTGCTCTTTTAATTGCCCATAATTAAGATTAAACACCCGTTTGATTTATTAATTCATTTCAACATTGAGTTCTCTGCCGCTAGGAGCGCTGGCATCGAGCCTGCATCATACAGATATAGCGCTAGCCTACTCAATTTCATTTCGGGCACGATCCAGCCAGGAAGGACGTGTGCACTTCGTGCTCTTATTCAATTATTTAAATTGCTGTTGATCGCCATTCTTCGCTATGGAAGCTGAAATTAAATTACCTAAATCACTATTGGTAGTGATTCTTCGCGATTCTTTCGCTATGGAAGCTGAAATTACCGGTAAGTCTTAAGTTTTTACTTGAGTGTGTCCTTCCTTCTTTTCGCCTCAGCTTACCGCATAAGGCAATGGTGTGTAATTGTCTGTTCAGCTTTCCACTACTTCCTTTGAAGCTGACTAGGGCTTCCGCGGGGATCCTCATCGTTGCGGTGACTTGTCACTTAACTGAAGAGAACTTTGAATGCTTGTTTTGCTTCATTGTAGAATTTGATTTCTGTTGCTTCTGTGTACCGCATAAGGCAAAGGTGTGTCTCTCCCTCTTGTACCAGTGGTCCATCACTTCGTCTTGAAGCTGTCGAGAGGGTGTCAAGAGCCGAGATCCTCATCTTTGTGGTGACTTGTTACTTGACTGAAGAGAACTGCTGAATCCTTGTTCCGAATTCAGTGAGGTCGTGCCTCTGCGCTGATCTTCACATAATGTCCACAGGTAGTTACTGGAGTGTCGTATAAGCTGTACAAAATCTTACATTTCGATTACGTCACTTCTCCTGCTCCTTTTCCCAAGAGATGGTCGGCGCAGTTTTTCGAGCCGTTCCAGATAGGACAGTTTTTTTTACAAGAGACGACAAGCCTTGTTGCTCTTCTTTGCACTCTTTAGAGAATGTTGGTGTCTTTGACCTAGTACGGCAACCACAAAACATTACCATATTCAAGGATCGGCATGATGAGGTCTGTAGAGGATGGCTAAAGCCACTTCTGGGATTTAAGGCCTAAAAAATAAATGGTGCGCTTCGCGGAACCCACCCGACCGACCCTAACTTTTCATTCCGACCATAACCGTTTTTTTGCTAAATACTGACGCGATCGCGATGCGCAGTGCAATCTTATGAGGAAAACTGTCAACGAAATTTATCTGCATCCAGGTTTCACTAATGTATAGCTAGTTAGCTACTCTAAGCATGCAACAGTGTGTATTTTGCATGCAGAACATGATTTAGCATTACAAATGTTTGAAAATAAATGTTTAAAAAAAATTGTAAAAAATAATGTTTTTCTGACCTACAAACCCTATTTATTTCAGCAATGTTCCGCGAAGCACCCAATTTTTTTTGTTAGGCCTCAATGTTCTGCGTATGAGACAGAGTCTTTGGTCGGCTTCTTGGCAACAGCTGCACCCTGTGGGGACCAAACGTTCACTGTCAACAACAACACTGAGATCGCTTCCTGTATCGGCCAGCGCATTGACTTGATCACCAAATTTGCCTTCGTAAGATGGATTTACATATCCACAGTGAATAACCTTACACTGTGTAAAATTTTTCTAAGTCTCCAAGTAGTGACCCATTCAATAAGCCTGTAGGTCAAATTAAATATTCGATTTTGCTTCTGCAGCACTTAGTGGGGAGATCACCATTCATGAATGTGAATTGTGTGGCACTTGTCATTTGGCCAGTAGAGATTAAGATGCACTCGTCATGTAGAAATAATTTTACCAGTCGTGATGCTACTTTGCTTAAATATTGTTTGCGTTATTCCAATTTTCCTATCAGCTAAAGTGACTAGCAACAGTATTGCACACTTGGTTGGTGAGCCCTTGTAATTCTGCCCGCAATGCCACAAACCACTGGTTTCTAGCGAATACCATTCCTGAGATACAACAATTTAAGCATCAGAGTTTGTTAATCAGTTATTAGTCGCCATTTTGGCGAGTAGCCCTAAAATCTAGGTCGCCAACTGCTGAATTTTCGTTGCATTTGATGAATGGTGTCAACCGACATTGATGAAGGTTGGGGAAGATCACCTTACGGTCATCTGCAAACTTGGGTTTCCTTGTGTAAACACCCACCGGAACGTCGGCCACAGACAGAAAAAAAAAAGGGGGGGGGGGCAGCACCATGCCTGCAGCACACCACTTAATATTGTCCAGCACCACGTTTCTTCTTCAACTCTCGCTTGGAACCTTCTATCTTTGACATAGCCTTTAATCCAGTCGAGATAGATTAGTGAAAACAGGCAATCGGCGTTTACAATGGTACGCAAAAGACATTTTGAACAATCGAAAACACAATACCACAATAGGAGAACACTGTTGAGTTCTACTTTAAATTTTCGGCGAAATTGTCGTTCACCTTCTTCGGAAAGTTTCATGCACAAGGAACTGGTCGCTACATCATGTGGAGTAAACAATTTGAAAACACGCGTTTCAGACACCACTAATCTCTACTCCGCGTTTTATCTGGACTGCCCATTTGTTGTCAAGGAGATAGATTAGATAGATTATCTATCATAAGATCAATTAAGACAGACATTAAAACAATTTAAAGATAGATCAGAACTCGCTGATCGAAGGTTTTTTTTCAATGGAACACTCATTTTGAAAATGTTTGTATATGTGAGGATGCTGCATCCTCACCTCCAAACCCCACGATTTCCTCCTGGCACGCGCAGTGCACGCGTGACTCACTCAAGCCTGAGAGAGGCTCAAGAAAGGCTGGAGACTTCGAGCGGCCGCCACAGGAAAAGGTAGCGCAATAAAGAGCTCCCCAAAGTCCATCGAATTCACATCATTCAACCGAAAACAGGGGTCCTCGAACCAGCCCCGACGTAGAGATGAGTAGATCTAATTATAACACACGGCCTTGTGTGACGAGCGGCCGCTGAGGCTTAATCTTCTTCCGTGGTTCACATTTATTGTAAAGAACGGAATTCAGTTTGAATCGAACACAGAATTAATTGAACTTCGGATGTTTGTTGCCCTCGCACGAGTATTTCGACAATTTCCGAAGGCTTTTCCCGTCTATTACACGCATGTTACTCTCATCACACGCGTTAAACGCCACTATAAATGACCCCCAGGGATTTCGAGGTGGCGTTACCATAACAGCTGCAGAAGGTTGGAATACAGTCGAGCTTAAGGATTGCCGTATGTGATTCGTCCATCTCGAACAGAATTGTTTATCCCACAGATTAAAGAACACTACCGCGCACAGATACGACACTACGCGGCAAAGTTGGGCATCATTTTAATTTGCTTAGTCATGCTTCGCACTTGATTCGCCAGTAGATGCAGAGATCGCTCGCGAGGAGCTTTGGGTATAATTAGAAAGTCTGCCATAATAAATACGCAGGCACGCGCAGTGGGAACGCGAGCAGCCGCGTCGGCACGTTTACAGAACAAATTAAACAAGCTACGTTAATCACGAGAGTTCGAGTCCGAGTTGTGAAAGTTTTTTTTTTTTCTTTCTTTCTCAGATTGGTGTGTTCCAATAAGCCAATCGTAAATGCTGACTCTTTAATAATTAAATGCTTGGAGTCCTGATTTGTTACTTTATTTAGCTTCTTTTCGGCGTTTCAATTCCACTCTGCTAGTGACATCTGGGGAATAAAGTGCGAGGTGTTACGTCATCACCCCGAAGCGTTGCTAAAACGAGGGACCGTATTTGAAGCGCTGGCTGAGTTACGAGTGTCGTATCTGTGGGACGGAGAGTTCCTTAAAGTGGCACTATCACCGATTGAAAGCAGACGGAATCTGACAACATCTAGCGCTATGTAGTACCATCTAGCTCTTGCTTGGGCCAAGCGAAGGAATGCATAACGGCATTTCTTTTAATGAAACAAACAAGCCACGACATCCTTAATTACTGAGCGAAAATTGGGTTCGTCTTCGTGCGCCTGGGAGCAAGCTATAAAGGTTAACAATATCCTTGCCGCTAGATGGCGCCATGATGTTTTCGTTCGCATTTCAATCGGTGATAGTGCCACTTTAATCTGTGGTTTATCCAAGGCATCACCAAGATTTTATCTCAATACTGCGAGTGTCAGCCACCACCTCTTAATCGTAATCCAAGATATTCTGTGTATGGCCAGAGTGTACGATACTACATACATTAGAGCCACAAAATGTATTGCTCAATCGTATGAGCACACCTTCTTATTAAGCCTATTCTGACGTTGTTTGGTTTTGATAATATCGCTTTCAGTTTCAGATTAACGGCGAGGCATTTTTGTAATCAGTCGATTATTTGCCTAGTTTTACGTAACGAAAGCAAGTTTCTCCCCTTTTGTGAGAAACAAACTACCGTCTCCAAACGGTGATTTCGGTCCACGACCTGCGGCTTAACATTAGTTGGATCAAAAATGTATACAAATGTTTTTTTTTTTAATAAATGGTTGGATTGGATGGTGGCGAGGGCCATGTGCGAGATCAGTTACCTTTGTAAACGATACTTACCTTTCCATTTCTCGCATGACAATTTCAGTTGCCGTGTCCATTTTTCCTGCATAAGCTGATCCCGACATATTTCAGTTTGTCTGGTTTAAGAAATCAAATCTGCTCACGATTCTTTCATTCTTGCATCATTTCGGCTTTCAGTTCTGCCGCGAATCGCCATTACGCATCAACACTACCGCTAGGCGATCACGTGATACGTCACTTGAAGGCAATCCGATTGGTCTCACCCGGCTGCCACGGTGGTTGTTTTCAGTACGAAGAGCGGTTGCGCCTGCACTCGTATCTCCTAGGAGGACGATATATGGTAAACTGCGTAGCATTACTTGAAGCATGTTTAGTGAAGGCAATAAATGTACACGGATACAGTGTGTTGATTAGGTAAGGGAAAGCAACGCGGCCAGCTCAATATAATAAATTATTACCTTGGTGCTGCCTTGATTAACATGGGTGTAAGGTGGCAAGGCCAACTGAGATAGTAGCTGCCTTCCTCTATCGGTACCTTCCTAAACGACCAAACAGAGCGAACCAAACGCACAACTGTTGGTGATAGTTTGGCTCATTCCCTGCTGATATCCGTGTTGATGCGGATTGATTGACGTCAACATTGTCAGCGATGAATCTGTTTCGTCAAAACTGTTACTAGCGCATGCTCAACCTTCTACCCCAGCAAACCACCTCCCTGAGATGGTTCGCAATTTGGCATTGCTCTCGCCTGGTCACACCTATTAGCCCATCCTGGTCAAATCCATTAGCCAGGTCTGGTCGCGGTGAAGGTATGACGTATCGAATACTCTGCTGAGCTTGTTAAGCTGTATTGTAGTTTAGGAAGGTACTGAGTTGCTGACGCAACGTCACTGCGCATGCGCGACGTTAAGTTTGGAGCCAAACTGTCTCTAACAGTGGTTCGTTCTGTTCGGTGCTTTAGGAAGGTACTTATTGTATCTATTGTATCTTATTGTAACTTGTGAACGAGGAACGCAGCTTCAGTCCCTGTTTGCCTTGTAGGGAAGAGAGCTTTTCCTTCACAATCTGACTGCTATAAACGCTACCAGGGCCGTGGTTCGTAATTAGCATAGACTAGAGACGTGTGCAAGGTCCACAGGTGATGACATATGCAACCAGGTACCGATGTTCATTTTTTCCTGATGCCACGTATTTACTACGTGCGGTTGGGTTTAACCAAGAATTTGGTTCAACTCGTAGTACAGACAAGAGTCGTGTTTCAACAGTAATTGAGCAGCATCTTATCTCGGCTGATGACCCTTATACATCTTTATTTAATAACATTGCTTCCCTGGTGGGCGTTCATATAACCAGGGCAGAGAGGTCTAGAGGGCTGATTTTATCAATATTTTTGGAGGAAGGACCTCGGGGAAATGGGAAGAATTTAGGAAAGGGGCTTGAAACTGGAAAGTTTGACTTGGTGGGTGTGGTGGAAATTCATCTTCGGGATGATGAGGATCCTTTGGGGTGGGGGGAGGAAGGGGGAGGGGGGATTGGGGTTTTCTTTTGGGATAGGGGCAGGTGGAAGAGATGGGGCGGAGAAGGTAGGGAGCACTCGTGGGTTACGGGGAATGTTGGAGGGAGGAAGGTGGGTGTGGTGTACCTTGAGCTGGAAAGGGTAGTGAGCAGTGATATGGAAAAATCTGGGGGTAGAGGGGAATTGAGATCGAGAAACTTAGGATGGGTGGGTTTCACATTCTTGTTTTGGTGGATTTTAATGCTGATCTGGCTGAATGGGGGGGAATCGGAGGGCGGTTAGGAATTTTGTGGGGTAGTGTAGTTTGCAGCTGGCTAATATGAGGAGTACTGATAGGATGGAGTCTACTTGAGGTAGAGGGGTTCTTAAGTCAGCAGTGGACTATGTGTTGTGGGATGAAGAGGAGAGGTGGGATAGGGTTATGGGGGTGGATATACATGGGAGAGTGGACTTGGACCATTGCTTGGTGTGGGCTGTTTGGAGGATGACGGGGAGGGGATAGTTTTTATGTAGTGAGAGAGGGTGGAGTGTAGGTGGAAATGGGTGGCCAGGGATTCGAAGTTGTTCGATAGTTTTGGTGCTGAGGTTGAAGAGGAGGTTGATGGGTGGGACGAGGCATATGATATTTGAGAGGCTAAGGTGCCTAAAGTCACAGAGAAGCATCTCAGGAAGGGCAGATAGGGGAAAAGGATGGTGGGATGCAGAAGTGAAGGGGATTATCCAGAGGTGGAAGGAAGCCTGCACGGCGTGGAGGAGGGGAGTTTGGAAAGTTAGTGATTGGAAAAGTGTGAGGTGCTGGAAGGAATATTTGGCTCGTAAGAAGGAGGCGAGGGAAGTGATGGCGAGAAATCGGGGAGTTTAAACTTGAACTGCTAGGGAAGAGGTGAGGGGAGCTCGGAAGAAGTTCTGGAGGTTTATGAAGGAGAAGGTGCAGGTTGGGGATGGAGGATTGGGTGAGGTGAAGATGTGGGGATTCTTCAAAATATGCTGACTGACGCTTTGAGGGAGCTTAATGAGGTTGTGGAGGAGTAGGTGGAATGGAAGAGAGGGAGAGGTGGCAGGAGGTGTGCTAGATGGTATTACGATGGGAGAATTTGAGAAAACTTTGTTTTTTGTGAGGGAGGGGAAACCTGTTGGGGGATGATGAAATGGTGGGTGAGCTTGTGAAGGAATTGGGAACTAAGGTTAGGAGGAATCTGATTCGGGAAATGAATGCAATCCTGCAAGGGGGAGCAGTTCCAGAGAGCTGGAAAAAGATGAGGATTAACTTCGTTTATAAAGGGAAGGATAGGGAGAGGTTTGAGAACTACAGGTCAAGGTAGATAAGATTAAAGAAAATTGGAAACTAGCCAACAGCGAAATCATACACTAGAAATAACGTAGCTCAGTAAGCCACCTTTATGCACTTACGTTTCGTTGGAGTGGCATGACCTGGATTCGAACCGGCTACCCAGTTCGCTCCCAGATCACTTGCATAGCGCCTAAGATGCATATTGCGTAAGATGTTCATGCATATACTCACGAGTCGATTGTGTATGGACCTTCAGGGGAGATGTGGGTGGTGATGTTCGTAATGGTTTTAAATAGGGGAGGAAATTTGAGGACAATGCTTTTGTGGTGACGCAAGAGATTGAGGTTGCAAGGAAGGAAGGGTGGCTCTTTTGGATACTGCCAAGGCATATGATGGGGTTAGTTTGGAGCTGCTGTGGAGGGAGCTTCGGATTTTGGGAGTGGAGAAGGGTTTGGTAGTCTCCTTCAGAGCATATATGAAGGGGGAAAGTATGCGGTTTCGTAGGGATGGGTGCAGTCGGATAGGGTTGTTGTAAGACGGGGTTAAGACAGGGGTGCCTGCTGTCCCTATTGCTGTTTCTGGTTTTATTGAGAAGTTGGAGAAGAAGCTGTTTGAGTCGTGTAGGGGTTTCCACTGGGGAAGGGGGGAAGATGACGGAGTCCACACTCTGGTATTGACGTTTGCAGACATTATTGTGGTCATGAAGAAGAAAAGCATGGGCTTGAGCAGTTGTTGAAGGTGAGTGGGGGTTGATAAAAGGATACAGATTAGTGGTGATAAATTGGGGTACATGGTTTTCGGAAGGGGGGAACATCTGTGGAATGATGGGGGAATGAGGCCTTGAAGATGGGGATAGTTCTAGTGAGGAGGGTAAAGGAGTATGGATGAGCATCTGGGGATGAGGTTGTGTGTGAAGCCGAATTATTTGAAGTTGATGGAGAAGAAGTAGAGGTGTAAAGGCAGAAGGATTAAGGGTATGATTAAGAAAGTTGCTCTTCGGAACTATAATAGGTATGAGATCACTAGGGCACTCTGGAAGGGGGTGGCTGTGCCAGAGGTGATGTCTGTGGGGGAAGGGGTATGTTGGTGTGTGGTAGGGAGTGTAGGAGGCAGTTGGAGTGCTGTCAAGTGGATTGGGAGCTGATCAGTTTAAGCCTGGAGAGTTGCGACAGGGGGAATGATCTGGTCTTGTTTTGATTATAGGGAGTCAGTCGCAAAGAGTGGATTTGATTATCCAAGATAATCCAATCCAGTGGCAAAGTTTGGGTTAGGGAGCTTGAGGAGGTTTTGATTGTGCGAACTGCGTGTGAATATGTGACTAGGTTGTTTAGCACAAAGTGGGGTGAGGCGACGAGGAGGCTGGCGGGGAAGTTTGTATGGCTGAGAGGGTGGCTCAAGGGGGAAGGGGATTAAAGAGGTGGAAGTGGTGAGGTGGGCTTGGGGTATGGGAAGGAAATTGACAACGGTGAGCTATCGTGAGGAGAAAATGAGAATGGGGTGGGAGAAATAGTATCTGGGGGATTGGGGAAGTGTCCTGTTCTTTAGGGCGTGGGAGGCTCATTGGATACCGCGGATTTGTGGTGGATGGCTGGTGGTAATGATGGAGATATGACCTGTGGGGTCTGCTGGGATGTGGAAGAGACGTTGGAACGTGTTGATAGAATGTTGGGGTTTGCCAGTCCTCAGGGTAAGGAGGAATCGGATATGGGAGGAGGCTGTAAGGTTGCTCCCTGGGTGGAGGGATGAGAGGAGTGGGTGGGGCAAGAAGGCGCTCTTTGGGTGGTGGAATAGGAGAAGGATTAGGGGAATGGTGGGTAGTAGGGTAGGGTATTCGTGGTTGGTGTGTTGGAGTGGAGGGCACCACAGATTCGGCCAGCACCCTGTTTCAAAAGGGTAGCCCATATCATCATTATCGTCATTATACTACCCTTGTGCCAGGGAAGTAGAATGATAGAGGCAGAGGCTACTGGAAAATATGCCCACCACAAACACTCCACGTCACCCCCACTAAATTGTGAGGGCGAGAGACCATACTTTTAAAATTTACATCCTCTACATCCCCCCCCCCCAACCCCAAACAAATTACCAATTACCATTTACGTTTTTATAACACATAAATGTGTTGTTTCTTTAACAATAGTTAGAAAAAAATTCTGGATTTTTTCAAGACCAGAACCAACTGGTTTTACCCACATAAACTCTATTATGTACAGATATTCTTTCGCCTTAAGACTGCCTTAAGACTGCAATCATTTAAATTCTCCAATACTTAATGGAACTTTTGCTCTAGAACATTTCTTAACTATGTACAAATAAGTCAACATAAATATAGGAATAATAATATGGCTGCTCAAATCTCGCCTAACACTATGAATGCAGTAGATTCATGCGCTTTGGTGCTTTGCGCAATTTGGTAGAAATTCGTGATCCCCCCCACCTCCCTCAGCCGAAGGAAAATCTGCACCATTTCATATGGCGCTTCTTCTAGTAGTGAAGACATACCCAAACGCGATTTCCCCATCCAGCACATCAAGTACGGTCCCAAAGTTATATTTACTTCCCGTTAGTCAGTCCATTGCTAAAAATCTGTTTTAAAATGTGGCGTCCAGGAGATTTTCTGCCGAATTTTGGGAACTAATTTTATAACAACCTGCGATTATATGATCCTTTTTGCGCTTACAATAACCATGACGTTTCGTCTGTGTGCGTGCTTGTACTAATTTTTAATCATTTGCTAATAATTACAATGCTATTAAAAATCTAAAAGACTAATGCAATAAAAGTTAAAATTATTTATGCCCCTATATCGCTGAAGAAAAATTATAAGATACTAGCCTAAAAAATTATAAAGTGTGATGTTAAAGGTACATTACGCCTGCCTTTATAGCAGCCACGCGCAGATCGCCACCATGCATGTTACAATCACATCGTTTCGCGAGACTCAGCATAGTAATACAAGGCCCGCTAAGATAGTATCTGTGTTCCTTGCAGCGAGGAACTCAGCTACTATCTCAGTTGGTCTTGGCATAGTAGACGGAACAGCATGAATGCAAAAATTGTGTCGCTGTAAACCGAAAGACGATCTATTGGTATAAATTTCTTCGGCGATCTATTGGTATAAATAATTTTAATTTTTACTGCATTAGTCTTTTAGATTTTTGATTTCATGGTAATTATTAGCAAACGATTAAAATTTAGTACATGCACACACTCATATGAAACGTCATGGTTATTGTAAGTGCGCAAAGGGTCATATAATCGGAGGATGCTATTAAATTAGTTCCCAATAATCAACAGAAAATTTCCTAGACGCCACATTTAAAAACGGATTTTTAGCAAGGGATTGACTAACGGTAAATAAATAAAACTTTTGAGACTGTACTTGATGTGGCGGATCTTGAAAAATGGCGTTGGGAGGAATGTGTGAGACACTTTTATCCGTAAGTACCTGGAGCTGTTGCCCTTCGTACTTCACTGTCCAACATCTTGTTTTAAGTCCTGAAATGCTTTGCGTTTTATTGGCCCTTGAATACCCATTGTTATGGTGTAGTGCTGTTGAATTATTGTAATCTAGGATGTGACCATTGTTATGGTATGCGTTACTAATAGTTTCTTGTTTTTCTGTTCTCTTCTTCGGAAAAAATCCGTTCTTACCTGTGGTAACCGCTCGTGTTGGAGCGGAGTTTTATTTTTCCTTGATCCATTTGTAATGGAAATTGTACTTCATGGACTGAATTTGCCTGTATACCCTTATGAAGCCCTTGCCATATGATCTATCCTTGTGACTCCCAATCGGGTTTGGTATGGCCTTGCCAGGAATCCGAATTTCCAGGGATCAATGAAGCGTGCTGAGACACTAAGTTTTGTTTTCTATTATTTGTTTTCCCTCCGTGAAACGTTACGAACTGAACTGCCCATGAAATTAACTTGTCACAAACGTATGATCCAGGCACGGCTTTACAACCCGTTATGACTCTTGTGACGTATTTGCCCCCAAATGTGGGTATAAATTATAAGCAATAAAGTCGAGGAAGAGAATTACAGTCTTCCCCCAACAAAATGCTTTTGGTCAACTCATTCTCATTTTCTCCTGCCAATGGTTGGGACATGTTACTACATTAAATCACAGTGTGATTCACAGAACGTTTTATGTACCCTCTGGTTTTGTTTCTACGTGTAATGCACGCTGGGACCAGATCTGCCTAGGGCCAATGTCCCTTCAGGATTGACCCAAGTTGCAGCGCGATCTCAGGCATTACACGCTCGTGATCTTCAATGTGGGCAACTATACGGGGATTACCACCCACATGGGAATTTTACCCGTAAGTTGAGGTCACGAGATACGTAGCAAGGTTGTTGTTTGCTGCTACGCTTGTCCATCTTTACTTCGATCATCAGCGTCGAGAATACAAACTTTTCAACATTGCTGCGCAGCGGTACGCTTATAGCACGGACGTGACCTTTTATTAGGACCAGAATACTGCGACTATCCTTCCTCCTAGCATGATGCCCTCTTCATGCTCAATTTCATGGTCTATGGACGGTTCCAGTGTATATCCACAGGGGCCTTCTGATTCCTCCGATTCTGACGATGAATTCATTCCACGACTGCCTCAACAGCCGCAACCGCCCCTGCCTCTGGCACCGCCGCAACAGCCGTTGCCTCCAAGGCCTCAAAGGTGTTCCCGAAGATTGCAGGGCCTGCCTCCTGTTATGGTTGACTTTGTTGTCTCCGACGATGATATTGAGGAGACTTTTCTGTCTTCATAGTGTGTTGTTTGTATTGATGATGGTTAATGTCTTTTCTTGTATTTTTTTTAACATGACTAATATAGATTTAAAGGTTTATCCCTATAATCAGTGCGCTCCGACTGGCGCCTCTAATGAGTTTTCTTTCTCAATACTTATATACAACATCTTTGCTTAGATGCTGTTGTTAGAGTTTGTATACCTTGGTCTGTTTAGTCTGTATGAGGTGTGTAATGGATACCAACACTCTGCTACTCGTACGGACATACCCCTTCTCACATGCCCAAAATTTAATCCTGATAACCCTGAAAACCTTGAAACTTGACGGTCCTTTTGTTGTCCGTGAGCATGGGTCTTGTTTTTTTTCCCCTTTTGTAATTGACATATTTCTATTGTAGTGTGACCATTCCCCGCAAAACCTAACAGCACTCGAGGGGGAAATGTGAGACAGTATAGTCCCTAAATGCCTGGAGCTATTGCCCTTCGTACTTCACTGCCCAACATCTTGTTTTAAGTCTTGAATTGCTTTGCGTTTTATTGGCCCTTGAATACCCATTGTTATGGTGTAGTGCTGTTGAATTATTGTAATCTAGGATGTGACCATTGTTATGGTATCCTTTACTAATTGTTTCTTGTTTTTCTGTTTTCTTCGGAAAAAATCCGTTCTTACCTGTGGTAACCGCTCAGGTTGGAGCGGAGTTGGAACGAAGGGAATTTACCTTCCTCCTCGCTTAAGACGAAGTTCCCCAGAATTCACGGGACTTCCCATTCACTACTCTTCTCCTGTTGCCCTCCTTCGCTTCAGGTTCTCAGAGTCCATTGATTCTGGGGTAGACGGCTAGGGAAGCCGTTACTATGGCCCCACGAGATCTTCAGCAATGCTAAAAATTGCAGGTAATTAATATTTTGTCGGCATATAGAAACATCAAAATACCAGGGCTTACCTGGTCGATTTTGGTTTCTATTACCTAAACGGAATGCACATTACCTGTACCTTCCCTACCATCCTAACAGAAAGATGTTACCAGGTCTCGTCTCAGTGCTTTTATAGGACTGCGTCATGTAGAGCAAACGATAAGCTACCGAGGTAGTAGGAAAGCCAACAAGTTATTCTCTAGGTTGAGATTGCATTAGAGGAAGGAATGCTAAAAATTACAGTTAATGTAAATTTTCGGTTAGGCAATAGAAACTAAAATCGACCAGGTGGCCCTGGTATTTTGATGTTTTTATGATTTGGAAACAGCCTTCAAGAAAGTTCATCACAGGTTACTGGGCCATAAACTTGAAATTGTTGGACTTGTAGGCCCCATTAAGCCCTGAATTCTTGAATTGTTAGGACTTGCTGTCGTCTTGGAGCAGTGCATTTCATATTGGAGGCCTATGACCAGTGGTCTCCCTCAGGGCTCAGTTCTTGCACCTTTGCTCTTTTCAGTTTTTATGCAAGAGTTTTGTCACGATGAAGTCATTAGAGTAGCAAATTTGCTGATGACACCAAGATGGCATCAAACTTGTCGGAAAATTGTGTATGGGAGTGACTAACCCCCGCTCATCTTACTTTTTTGATTTCAGTGAAGAAACTTATGAGCGTGACCTGGGTATCATTGTTGATTGTAAACTTACCTTTTCTCAGCACGCAGAAAGCATTGTTAAAAACGCCAATCACATTTTGTATCTATTGAACCCAATTATTACTCGAGAGCGTAAGGTGTTCTTTAAATATTACCTCACTATTATCAGGACAATATTGGAATACAGTGTACCATTTTGGGAGCCGATCTTTATTAAGGATGAATGACAATTGCAAATGTTCAGAGAGAAACAACCAAGTGTGGTTGCAGGATTAACTCACAAAACTATAGAAGCAGGCTGCAAATTCTTAAACTGCCGTCCCTTACGTGGTGCCGTCAGGGAGGCGGGACTCCTCCTTATGTTTAAGATTATAAGAAGTATTGGTCTTAATCTCCAAAACTTGGTATTTGAAGTGTATAATTCTCCTTTTTCTACCATGGGATCAATGTGCAAACTGAATATTCCTCTCTTAAGGCTCAACACTAGAAAAAAACCTTTGCCAGTAGGTTTGTTAATATGTGAAATTCTCTACATGGTACGTAACATCTGCCCCCCTTAACCAACGTTTTCAAAAAAATAAACTAGACGGATTCATCACAGATGATGCGAAATACTGTTTTGATTGAAATTTTGCCTTTGTTGCATATTTGTATTTTCTTCATTTCGACCGTATTGTTTTATTGTACATGAACCTTTTCTATTTGTTTTTTTTTTCTTGCCTCGGTGGGACATTTGTTTATGTTTTTTAAAGTTTGCTATCCCTTTAAGGAAACTGGCAACATTATGTTGTTATTAAATTAAATTAAATTAAATTGAATTAAATTAATGTCGTATTCTGTCAGTCTATGTATATTGGTGTATATCCTATTAAACGGCCCTTGATTTCTGCCAGTTAGTCTGCTTTACCTGCACATTGTCTTGTTTTTTGTTTTTCTTGTTTGTTTTTGTTCTACCTGTTGGTGTGTGTTGATATCTTGTCTCGTTCATTAGTGCAGTTGCGTCCCTGTCTTTTGTGTAATGTCCTTTGTTTTTCGCCAGTCTATGCCTCTAGCTGTTTGTCTTGTGTGCTCTGCTTGTTGGGTGTATTGCTTTGGCTTGTCTTTTGTTGTCAGTGTTTAAGTTTTCTTTTTCTTTTCCAGAGTGTAGTGTAGTGTAATGTCTTGGGTTAAGAGACCTTGGTCTTCGCCTGTTTTTTTGCTCTCTTGTATTTCAAACTATGAAATTAACCCACTTTTTACTTTGTTAGCTTCGAAAAACGAAGGACTATCTTCTTCAAGCGCACAGCGTCGTCGTGGTCATAATGGCTTCGTTTTGGTTTGGGACCAATGACGTCATCGAACGTGACATCTTGGGTAATCTCACCCGATTTCTCTTCGACCGGAAATAGTTCTGCTACAGTGCTGACGCATTTCATTGAGTGGACCGACCCAACAGTAGAAGGTCCTTGTATCAGAAGCAAAACCCAAAAGGATGAAAGACTCCGCCTAGTTTCAAACAATCAAAGTAGTGATCTGAGAACAAAAATGGCTGCCACCAAGTTGCTACATCGTGTACCAATCCTAACCGATTAGTGTTCCCCCACCAACGAACAACCGCCAAGCTAATTCCACCAACTAATTGGTCAAAGGTTAAATAACAACCCTACTATTGCTACAATCCGTACAAAGTGCCTTTAACAACGTTACTAACAATGGGGGACGGACTTTTGGAGGACAGGCAGCGTGCTCCCAACGTTCATAGAATAGCATTACAAATTATTGCAATCTTTGCCGTTAGCTCCTCTCCAACAGTAAAACCATAAAAAAAAGCTATTCCCAGTCAAACATGAATTGAATGATAAATTTCACCCAGATGGCAGAACTTTTTAACAGTACTACTTTCGGTACTTATAATCAATGATCTTTACACCCTTTTTACACCTGGATAGCAGGTAACACATTTTATTGAGAATCAGCTAATGCCGTCAGGGTACAAAGACTGCCTATTTCACCAAATTCTAGGGGTGATTGGCTGCATATTTATTTACCCTCACCATCGTCAAAATCGCAAAAACCGTGAATCCATGACTTTCTGATAAGATACCATTATAGCCAGTGGCCGCTAACGTAACAATGCTAAAATTGCAATGACTTTCTGATTGATTGATTGATTTATTACGGAGCTCTAGCCAACATTGGCTACCAGCCCCAGTACAACTACACACACTTACTAAAACACCTACATCACTACTACACTAATACATAGAAGCTGTAAAGGCTCTAGGCAAACCGACCTGTAGCTTCACAGAAACCTGCCACTGCCTTCAAACACTGCACATTCTTCAATGACTTTCTTATGACGAATTCTGACAATTGAACTTTGTGGGAGGATCACTAGTGTGTTCTTTGATATATATCAGGGGCCAAATCCCGTATCGCAAAAAAAAAAAAAAAAACGATTAAAAGCTTTTGTCTAAAGGACAAATCCCGTTTCAACAAAACTAATTTGACAAAATTTTACGTACACGAAATTTAATACCTTATTCCTATGTAATGGAGATTTAAAAGGCAAACATTTAACAGAAACAAGCAGTGGTAGAATAAAACCAGTTGGTTTATTTGTGGTTTGAAAACTGGCAATACAGACGAGAAAACGTGTTGTTTGGAATGCCTGGTCGTCACTAGGTCAATGCCAAGGTTCTCTTTTAAGAATAGTTAGTAATTATGCACATGATTGGGGGAATTCCCGCTTTGCATAATACTGTTTCGCAGAATCAAAATATTCTTCCAAAATTTACTATTGCAGAAGTTAAAGATGCATGCCTAATTGGAAGGAATTTGTGATTAGTTACGGTTTCTGAATTTATGTGGTTAACCGCAGCGAGGCACATAATTTGAAAAAACGGGTGTTTGTTTATAAATGTCCGACCATTACACGGGAGTCGTGTTTTAAATTTCGTGTGCGTAAAATTTCGTGAACGGTATTTGGCGAAACGGAATTTTCCCTTTAGGCAAAAGCGTTTAATATGCTTTCTTTTCGGTGAAACAGGACGTAACCCTGTATATAGCTAAAGACAACACTGCTTCTTCTTTAAAGAAAGAGCCTACGTAGCAACATGAATACTGTTCATATTACAACTGAGGCACCGTTTATTGTAATATGGTAGAATTTCAATTGTAAGCTGTTGAATTCATAAGAAATGCATACAAATCCGTGGCGAATTTTAGATTTCCGTGAAACCGAAGAGTATGTACACATTTGAAAAGTATCGTTAATTAGTGTGTAGCAGGATTACAGTACAGAAAACGGCCAAAAAAAAAGGGGAAACAACAGGCAACTGGGCACAAGTTCAGTTTCAAAAACGCCTTAGTGCGGTCACAAGAAATTCATATAAACTCATTTACTAACCGAACAGTGTTCCCCTTAAAAACAAATGATATCACCCCAGCCAAGTTAATGCTACCGACTATTAATTCAGACGTTAAAAGAAAAAAAAAATTGACCATTGCGACCGTTAGATGCAGTCGTCAGGTTTTTCATTTAACCTTTGATCTAATAGTCGGTGGGATTGGCTTAGGGGCTGTTCATGGGCGTGGGTGATAGAATCTTTCTAAGGGGAACACTTTTCGATCAATACATTGGTTAGGCTTGGTACACCATGTAGAAAAAAACTTGGTGGCTGCCAGTTTTATTCTCATACCACTACTTTGATTGGCTGAAACTAGGGTTCTTTCACCCTTATGGGGTTTGTTTCTGATACTTTACGAACAGAAAAAAACTTTTGCGTTGCGTAAAGCGATCCAATAGTAGAAGGTTCCTGGGATGACTTTGGTCGCCGTTACCTAAAAATTAGATAACCTCAGAATAGACAACAACAAAAAACACAAATTATGTGAAAAAGGCCACAACATTTCTTTAAAGCAAGGTCAAACACACAATACAAATTTATAATTTTATTGTTACACGATACAAAATCCATGAAAAACATGCCAGCAGCGTGTAGCTGCTTCACAGTTGCACACAATTATTTACACAATGTATTATTTATTTACATAATAATCATTCAGTAATTAATTAAGCTGCTCAAATCACGAAGTAAAAAATATATTCTATTTTTTAAATTGTATTTTACATGCGCGTAAAAAAATGAAAGTGATGAACAAAAACAAAGTAAACAAAGAGGATTTTTGCGAATTAAAAATATTACGACGCTTCCTTGTGCGGCCTGCTGATAAGACACAATAACAAGCAAGAGAGTGCATTGAAGATGAAACATGAAGATGGTGTCGCCCTCTGGCTATGGGTTACGAGGTCACTGACTTTGCTCGCCCCCTTTCCACGGGAAAGATGAGACGAAACGATCTAATAACCTCCGCTCCCAGAAGTCGGAAATTCGTGCGTAAACGGCGATAAAATAAAATGATGCTGGGAAGATGTTATCCTTGTTCCTCTGCTCGAGGCCATGTTTTGCGAAAAAGGGAAAGGGAAAATGCTTTCTATTGTCCAATCACGTAGTGAAGCAACACTTACTCAACATGTTGTTGAAGTTTCGTCGCAATCCCACCATGCGGTAACGCACGCATCTAAACCGGTCTCACCACTGATCTGAATATTAATTCGTGAACTCGTGTTAGAATTATATTTGGGTAGCATTGGTACCACATAGGTGACAACAGGGAACACATAATCCGAGGGCTTGGGTTCGTTTCCCACCACTTGATGAAACAAATATTTTCGTTTGAATTTGTTGGCTATCACTAAAGGCCCCGGGTGTTTGTTTATAACCTTAACTGCGGCCTCGTTTCTTTTCGTTAGTTCGTTTTGTGGCTCCGTAGGATGCTTTTTTTATTTTTATTTTTAGGTTTATTTAAGAAACTTAACTGAAAGGAGTGACATGAACTAAATAAAAAAATTAAAATTAAATTAAAATAGAACAAACTGGCAAAGAGGCCACTAAATTGAGAATGATTCGGCCACTTAAAGGAGTGATATGAAATTAAAATATTAGAAAAATGGACATTCAAGCTATAGGGCAGTGACATAACGTAGTATTATTGTATATAACTCTATAGTGGAGCTGTTAACTGGGTTAGCTGCAAGGGGCACTGGAGGGGAAAGAGAAGGTCGTCTTACTGAAGCCGATGCTATTAGACTGGATTTCTTAATCCTATAACACGTGATTTTTGTTGTTGGAGAAAACAACGTTTTTTTAAGCCTAAGAAAGCCGCTCTCAAAGCACTGTCTTGACTAGAAATGACGTTGTTTTCCCTTACATTTTAATCTAGTGCCCCTTGTAGTTATGCCCTCCAGATGCTATCTCGTAGGCAATATGACGTCACTTGACGCTGCCCTATTGTTTGACGTGTCACATTATACATATCTGCAGGCTTGATGAGTTGAGTCTAGTGTACAATTTAAAAAAAAAAAGTGATATCATACCTGGTAAAAGGGACCGCCAATTTCCAAATGGTTCGGAACTTGGCGGTGCCTTTTAACAGTTTTGGTCTTTGATACGATTTAAATCGCCGGCAAAGAACTTTAAATAGAGACCCTTTTAAATAAAATTATGCTGCTTGCTTACTAAACATGTTGTTGGAAAATTTTATCACCTTGTAATAGGCATGACTGATCTCTAACTAAACCGTTCACGATACTTATACGAATTAGTAATTAAAGTGGCACTATCACCGATTGAAAACCGTACGAAAATACCGTGGCGCCATCTAGTAGCAGTTATATTGTTAACCTTTACAGCTTCCTTCCAGGTCCACGGGGGCGTACCAGATTTTCACTCAAAATAACGAGGTCGTGGCTTGTTTGTTACGTTAAAAGAAATGGCATTGTGTATTCCTACGCTTGAAGGAATGCAGGAAACGATTCTTGAAGCCACAGCATGAAATAAATATTTTTGTTTGAAATTTTTGGCCTTCGTTGCAGCCTCCGGCTGCTACGACGGACTTTTGTATATTTAACCTAAAATGCAAACTAGTTTCGCTTTGCGAATTCGTACTCTGCAGGGAGGCGGAATTTCTCTGCAGGATTGGGAAGTCCCAACTAAACGTACGCTACGCGAGACTTGGAATGTAATTTTTTTTATGTCTGAATATAACGGGCAGGAAACGTAAACAGACTCTTAATTCAATTTGCCCCAGTTAGCACGCAAAATACCTCAAGAATGAAGTCGAACGAAAACAAATAAACAAAATCTGAAATATTGAAAAGAAAACTGAAATATAAAAAAGTATTACGCCCTTGAAATCTATTAATAAGAATTCAATAAAATGATATTGCGAGTAGTTAACTCAGCAGTAGATGACTCTGTAATCTCACTTTCACATCCATTACCCCAGTAATGAAGGAAACGTGAGATTGGAGGTGCTTGGAGACTGTCAGAATCTTGACAAACATTACTACACGGTCGTAGTCTGCTTTACGTCGCCAAATGAGGTATTCCATTATACGTATAAGGACTGATGTCTATTGTTGAAGCCACAAGTATGGACCAAGGCTGCCTGAGAAAACTTCACTGACTCACTTCCGGCCTTAAGGGCACGTTTATACATTGGCTCGCTTTTGCATTCTCGCAGCTAGAAGCTAGAAATCATCTGAAATTCCAACATGGCGGCGGTTTTAGCTACACCGGCTCGCTACGAAAACAGTGAATAATGTGGGTTCAGAAGCGACTGGGAAATTGTTTCGTCAGGAGGAATTCTTTAACTTATTGGCACGGATTATAACACTGAAAGTATTTACTCAAACGATGTCGAATTTGGCTAAACCAAGTAGCGTTGTTACTATGGCAACATTACCTTTGCCATCGCGATTAAATTCTAGCTGCGAGGTTGCAAAAGCGAGTCGTTGCTAAACGCGCCCTAAGGGCGATTTACGCAACAACTCGCTTTGTGTTCGTGCCGCTAGAAGCTAGAACTCATCTGAAATTCCAACATGTCGATGATTTTAGATCTGCCGGCTTGCAACGAAAACAGTCAATAATGTAAGTTCAAAAGCGACTGAAAATTCTTTGTTATTGTAACGGATTAAACGACTGCAAGCGTTTACTAAAACGATGTCGGATTTTGCTAATCCTGGTAGCGTCGTTACCACGGCAACGATTCGTTTACGATGGCAATTAAACTTGAGCTGTGAGCGAATCGTTGCTAAACGCATCCTAAGGTTGCACTTATGTAATCCAACAGCGCTCGCTAGAAGCTATTAACTAGTCTGAAATTCAAGCTGTTGTCGAGTTTGACTGTCGAGTCGTAACGAAACAGTCAAAATATGGTGATGGAAAAACTGCTTCTTCAGGATTTTTTTGTAATCGCGACGGATTGTCACTTTTGCCACCAAGCTGTGACTCACATGCAGAGACGAATTTTTGAAGCGATGCGACGCGTTACAGCGTGCCAACAATGTCAAAGCTGCTCTAGTCGTAATTGGCCGATAGTATTTTTGAACGATTTTTATGTCTTTGTTGTATGATCCTGCTTTGTGAAGCGTTATATTTAATCTATTCTGTATAGGGCAGGTTGCTCCTCAAACACGAATTTTGACGCGATTATGATATAATGGACACGTCGTTCACAAAAATGGCGACGACTGTCAAAACTGTGTCGTTTTTGATGGTCGCGAGTGACGAACAACTCGCCCCAAGGTTTAAGGGCGCATTTATCTAACGACTCGCCTTTGCATTCTCGCAGCTAGAATTTAATCGCCATGGCAAAGGTGTCACTGCCATGGTAACAACGCTACCTGGATAAGTCAATTTTGACATCGTATGGCAGTCTTATAATCCGTGACAATAAGGTAAATAATTCGTCCTGACGAAATAATTTTCCAAGTCGCGTCTGAACTCATATTATTGACTGTTTTCGTTGCAAGCCGGCAGACCTAAAACCGCGGTCATGTTGGAATTTCAGATGATTTCTAGCGTCCAACTACGAGAATGTAAAGGCGAGTCGTTGCGTAAATACTTCTTAAGGGCGCCTTTATGCTACAATTTCACAATGGGTTCTCGCCCTAGACACTGAATAAGCTGAAATTTCAAAATGTCGGTTTTGGCTCTGCCTACTCGTAACGAAAGTCAATAACAAGAGTTCAGAAGCGACTGACAAAAGTTCTTCTTCAGGAGGAATTCTATCTCTAATTGTCACCGATTGATCGGATTGATACGACTACATGTATTTAACCAAGCGCGGTCGTAGTTAGCTATCCAGGTACCACTGCTATACCATGGCAACGGCATTATCGTCGCAGTGCTGGAATCGTTATCAGCTTCTAGCTTGCGATATCGTGGCATAAATGCACCCCATACGGTGCGTTACAGGGAAGGGAGAACTGCGAGCTTCTATCTCAATTGGCCTTGGAACCGAACTTGTTAGGAAATGGATGTGGTGGGAAAGACTTCAGAAGTGTCACGATCGTGCACTACATCCGCACTCGCATTCCGTCGAGATGTCCACTGGTTTTAATCCTTTTATTTTTTTTAACTTGGTCTTGGTCTTGATGCTGAGTTAGTTGGTTGCACTTGGCTAACAGGCCGGCATGTAGACTTAAACCCATACATCCGTTTGAGGAGCAAAGTCTATATTTACACCAACACTGTTTAATCCGTCCTACTTCCACAACGAATATTATGACTTCAAA
Source organism: Lithobius niger (assembly GCA_023313725.1). Taxonomy (NCBI): domain Eukaryota; kingdom Metazoa; phylum Arthropoda; class Chilopoda; order Lithobiomorpha; family Lithobiidae; genus Lithobius; species Lithobius niger. The sequence goes on from JAHWFP010190456.1 coordinate 22,738, forward strand.
AAATGCATGTCGGTCACATGAATGAATGGTTGGATGATTTATGATGGCAAGTTCATGTTAGATCTGAAAAGAGGAAGAAAAAACAAAAAATCAGCGAACAGAAACAAACGTAAATAAACGAGTGTTCATAACAATAAACAACAAACTGAAAGGTTTCACGAAGCAGGCAGTTAACCCTTGGAACGGTCACGCAATTGGCTCTAAATGTTACTTTTTTTTTTTATTATTCAGTGGTCGGATTCGAACATCGTCTTCTTGGCTTTGGACCAAGACTCAGACCGCTCGGCTTCTGCTCTCTCACGTTGTTTGCGGTCCTTGGGGACCTCACACCAAACTCGGGCTGCTCGTGATACTTTAAAATCGGTCACGCACCTTCTGTAGGTAACAGGTAAAGAACTAGCATTTCAGATATGTCTAATAACTACAGATTAAGGACGGAAAAGCCAAAGGATCGACAAGAGTTAAACAATACAGATGCAAACCTATTTACGTTGCCTTTTGGACTTATATGTCAGACTGCCTGAGCGGGGAATCGAACCCATGACCTTTGAAACCAAAGGCCGAGGTCCAACGGTTTCAAAGGTTCGGGGTTCGATTCCCCGCTCAGGCAGTCTGACGTATAAGTCCAAAAGGGAACGTAAATAGGTTTGCATCTGTATTTATATAATAACAGCACCGGTTTAGTGCCGATTCACGCCCCATTCACTTTGTCTCACAAGTGTGCATTGGTCAGTGGTGGGTTTGAACAGGCACACCCTTGATTCTAAATTAATTACCGGATACACTAATCAGAGAACCAAAGAAGGGACAACTGCTCCGACTAGAACTCGAACCTAGAACCTTCCATTTACAAGAAATGTTACCAAAATTGGTAAATCTCAAATTTTTTTTTCTTTTCTTTCAAAATGCTGTACACGATGGATGTTATTTTCGTATTTATGATGAAGTATAGTATAGGGTTTGTCGGCCAATAAGATTAGAGCTTTTTGAAGGCCCAATCGGCAGAGGTCAAGTGGAAGGAACACCATCGTATTGGTTATTTTTTGCCGCATGAGGAAGGATACCGGAGTACCCGGAGGAAACCCTCGAGCAACAGGCGGGAAACAAATAGAGAAAAGTCCGTACATATACACAATCCTTTACTGGGATCGAACCCGGGTCAGTAGAAGCCAGAGATGTATAGCCGGGTCCAAGACGTCTGTATTGAATCCAATACCCCCGGAGAGTTATAAAGGCTTAGCCTATTTTTTAATAAACAAGTGAACATCACTATTTGGGACTTTCCCTCCTTTTTGATCCAAAACGACCCATCCAACAGTTTCAAACGTAATTTATTCGTACGAAATCAAGAGTTGGATACCAAAACGACAACCTCCTTGATGTTAAAGGGGTATACCTCCCAGCGCCATTTTTCTCGATTCGCCACATCAAGTTTGGCCCCAAAGGCCTATTTCCTTACCGTTAGTCAATCCCTTGGTAAAAATTCGTTTTAAAATGTGGCGTCTAGGAAATTTTTTTTGGAATAATTGTTAACACTATTTACTGTATCCTACACGTATATGATGCTTTGCGCGCTTACAATATTCATGACGTTTCATCTGTGTATGTGCATTTACTAATTTACTAATAATTACCATGAACTCGACAATCTAAAAGACTAATGCGGTAAAAATTAAAATTAATTATTCCAACAGATTGCCGAAGCAAAATTATAAAACACGTTCCTAGAAAATTATATCTTTAACTTGATGCAGTTTTGTGTACTATTCCCAAAGCCAACCGAGATAGCAGCTACGTTCTTCGCTGCGAGGAACGCAGCTACCATCCCAGCCGGCCTTGGCTCTGGTAAATCGCGGATGGCGATCTGCACGTATCTGTTGTAAGGCAGGCCGGGTGTCCCTACAAGTAATCTGTGATGATTAGAATATTTAATTTCTACCATGCTTATTGTAGGCCATTTGCTTGGCCCATTTTTTTTAAAAAAACTGTGTATCTGCGATTCTTTAACTTTAATACCTTTAATTAATTAGTCAATTCGCCGCAAGGGCATTATATGACATAAGGTTGTGATACACAACAGTAAATGTATAAATGTATTCTGCAGAAGGTCGTCGGATTTTGTGAAATTTGTTATTGAAATTCCTTGAAGGTTCTTGAGAATTAAATTTCGCTGAAGTAGTACGGACTATGATAAAGAAAAACCAGTTGTAGCATCCTGGAACTGCAGTGAAAACCAGTTAATTGGGTGTATGTTTTTCACAGTGGTATCTTCGCACTGCAGTTTTATTTCTCTTAAATAATTTAATTAAATTTCATTGGGGGGGGGGGGGGTACGATATTTAAGTATCAAACAAACAACAGCCCCCTGCTGTGCCGTACCGTAATGCACAGGGCCATACCCTGTGTTTACTTTATTTTTACAACGCGTAATAGTAAAAATATTAATAATAATAATTCAATTATTTTACGCCCGTTTACTCCTTCAACTTTGTCTGAAGGAGCGATTGCACTCCCTGCCCTCCCGACCGCTAATGACGTAATCTCATTACCTTGGAGACGGCACACTAGCGTTCGTCTAGATTTGCAGAAGCACTCGTTTTGTTTCCGTGTATTTTCATTACTTCTGAAACGTAGTGCCCATTTCCTTCTTCTTGAAGGATCTACTTTAAAAT
>JAHWFP010190457.1:0-47464 GCA_023313725.1 Lithobius niger
AAAAGTTATGATAATAATGATATAAGTATATCATTAAGGCATTTAAAAATATGGAATTAACAGAAATTTGTGAAAAATTTAATATAAATTACGGCTCAATAATTAACAAAATCTGTATAAAATTTGCTGAAATAAAAAGGAAAATAATGGATATGGAACAAATCAATGAAAACGGTATTATAAAGGATAATACAATGGGAATATTAAATTTCACAAAAAGTGAAATAAAAGCAGCCATAGGCGAAATAAAAATTAAAAATGCAGTTGGATATGATGGATTATTAGCTAAGCATATTCTTAGTACCAAAGCGGCATTGTGTTTTATTGAAAAATTAGCTTATAGTATAATAAACTGTGAAAAATGGCCAGAAAACTGTAAGATACAAATTATCAGACCAATTTACAAAAAAGGTTCAAAAAATGAAATGATTAACTATAGACCCATATCTCTGTTATCTGTAATCGACAAAGTCTTAGAGAAGCTATTTAATAACAGAATATTAAATTTTCTAGAAAAATATAATCTATTTTCAAGAAATCAATATGGATTTATGAAACAAAAAAATACAATGGATGCAATAGGACAAATTAATGACTATGTAAGCCAAGCACTAGATCAAGGAAAATATGTGGGAATTGTATTTATTGACTTGCAAAAAGCATTTGATACTGTAAATCATGATATACTAATAAAAAAATGTAATAAAATGGGAATACGAGGTAAAATGGAGAATATTCTGACGAGCTACTTGGATAAAAGAAAAATATGCTGTAAAATAAAAAATATGAGAAGTAATTTGGCGGATATGAAGATTGGTGTACCACAAGGTTCCAATTTAGGACCACTATTATTTCTGATTTATATAAATGAAATTGAAAAAATTCTTAAATTCTCTGAAATCGTTCTATTTGCAGACGAAATAGCTTTGATATCGATTCACTATGAACAAAAAACTATGTTAGCAAACTTACAAAAAGATATAAATAATGTACAAAAATGGTTATTACAAAATGATTTATTAATTAATGAAAATAAAACTGAATGGATGATAATAAGAACAGCGCATATGAAAGAAACTATTAAGAATAATGAAATATATTTACATACAGAAAACTGTAATAAATTTAAAATTAATAAAGAATGTATTACTTGTGATGATACCAGTGTAAAAATAAAAAGGGTGCATAAATTTAAATATTTGGGGATAACATTAGACAGCAGGTGGACTTTAATGAACACATAAATACCTTAATTAAAAAAATAAGAGGAATGCTGCATAAATTGTACACTATCAAGTAGATAGTAAATAAAAAAAATCTGAAAACAATTTATCATGCATGGATTGAAGCACACTTACGTTGTGGTATAGAAATATATGGAAACACTAATAATTATATGCAGACAAGATTACAAAGCATACAAAATAAGGTGATCAAAATACTTTAAAAAAATAATGAAACAAAATTAGCAACTTCTGAAATCAGAACAAATAATGGAATTTTAAATATTGAGAATTAAATTAAATCAATAATAATTAAAAAGTACTATTTTAAACAAAATTCCTTAAAAATATACTAAAACCGACGAAGACGGAACTTATGGGTAAAAAAGAAAATACATATTGCCTAAAATTAGAAATGAATATGGGAAAAAAACTCAGCATATTATTTAGCAAATATATTTAATAAAATACTAATTGGTTTGATAAACTGTACAACATATAGCGAATTTAACAGAATCATAAAGAAGCCATTAACATATGAATTGAAAGACAAAGAATTATGATTACAAACTGTTGCATTGAATGTACATTGAAATAACGATTAATGAACTTTTCAAAGAATCGTTATGAATAATACTCTAAATTAGGGCATATCTAAGGTGGTAAATATTATGTATTTTGTATTGACAAGCACAAACAATGCTGAAATAAAGCATTCGTGACTTGACTATTAATCCTTTTTTTTTTGTTGATTGTTATAATTTTAGAGGCTGTTTTAATTATTTGTATTGTATAATCAACTTGTAATTTGTAATAAATTTTGTTATATTATTATTATTATTATTATTATTATTATTATTATTATGAATTACTATCCGAAATTAACGATCTAATCACAACAGGTTTGAATGAAGGTAAATACGTTGGAATAGTACTAGTTGACCTACAGAAGGCATTTGATACGTTGATCAAAAAATTTTACTACATAAATGTTATAAATTAGGACTTAGAAGTAAAATATTCAACATTATAAAAAATTATCTATACAACAGGAAAACAATAGTACAAATAAAAGATACATATAGCTCAATTGAAATTGTTAAAAATGGAGTACCACAAGGTTCTGTACTAGGACCATTATTATTCTTAATTTACACTAATGATATTGATGAAAATATAGAAAAAAGCAACATTTTCCTTTTTGCATATGACACAATATTAATATCAATAAACAACAACTATGAAGTAATGATGAAAAATTTACAATATGACTTTAACATATTAAATGATTTTTTTATAGAAAATGAACTATATATTAGCAAAGAAAAAACTATACAAATGGATATATCGGTACCAAAAATGAAAAATAAAAAAGAAATATGGATAATAAAACATTATGGTGCTTGTAAAAATTTAATACCAGGAAAAATTAAATATACATGTCATGAAAAATGTAAGGAACTGGAAAAAAGAAAAAATAACAAATACCTAGGACTTATAATTGAGGAAAATTGGAACTTTAAGGAACATATAACTGGAATTATAAAAAAATTAAGACAACTTATACCAAAAATATATAAACTCAAAAACATATTAAATGTTAAACAGAAACAAATAATCTATAATGCATGGATAAAAAGTATAATAAGTTATGGAATAGAAATTTGGGGTAATACTACAGAATATATAATTGAGAGATTACAAAAAGTTCAGAATAAATTAGTGAAGGTATTATTTGGGAACAACAAAAAGAAAAGGAAAACAATTGAGTTATTAAAAGAAAATGAATTATTTAAAATAAGGGGACTAAAAAACTATACAATAATAATAAAAAATTATTATAGCAATAAACATAAAGTATTATCAAAAAACATTAGTAAATTGCGTGGAGGTAAAAGAAAATATGAAATGCCATAATGGAATAATTCTTATGGAAAAAGAGGAAAAACATGGTATATACCAGAACTATTTAATGAACTTCCAGAAAACATGTTAACCTTTGCAAATCTGAATGAACTTAAAACAAATTTAAAAACTCACATTATGAAAAACCAATTTTAATATAAGATACAGCATAGACAAGACCTAATAAATCATAATAATAAAGTAATTTTATGTAAAATAAAGTATGTATTTATGTAACTTGGTGTAATGTATTTGTGTGTAACTATGTATCTTGATATATTGTATGTATATACGAAACAGTGTTGCCAGTGAGGGCGTCAGACGTAATAATGAAACATGTATTAAATTAATTGAAAAAGATGTATTATGTCTCAAACAAGCTTTGCAAAAAGCTTCGAGGATTGCAATTTAATTGTAATTTATAATAAAGTTATTATTATTATTATTATTATTATTATTATTATCGAAAGCTAGTTAGAGGGTAGTAGAACGCTGATCGTCCATTTTGTGGCTCTGCTGTACAAACCGATTAAATGGACAAAAACTGATGTCTACTGGGCAAAGGAAGCCTGAGTGATGTGCGTGAGTACCAATAGATCAAGTGCATTGACCTCAAAGTAAGATAACAAGTGCGTGGTATTCTTTAAAACGGTTTTGCTGACTTTGTTGTGCTCGCGATGAGAACTAAAACTACGGTAGCCAATTAGTGAATGCATGGAATTGCTACTTGGAAGCCAAAATTTACTACGGAAGCCCATCCGGACAATTTTGAATATTATCTGTTTTATAGAGAATTGTGTTGTTCATTGTATAGTCAACCATGGCCTCCCATCTGCGAAATGAACCCAAACAAACTGGAATTGAAGAGCTAAATTGAACCAAAAACAAAACAAAACAAAATACCTATCTGCAAATTATGGCCAGCAGGTGTGTTGATTGCGAGAACCGTTTAGTAATTAATAAAGGCGACTATTTGACATGCTCATCATGTAAGGGTAAATGCCGCCTGGTAAAAAATGTTGTGGTTTAGCACAATCCACAATAAAAGGAATGAGTTAAAAAAGAAAAGTGAATGGGTTTGCAAAAGATGCAAAAAAAATAGGAAAGATTCAGAAAACCAAGATGAAGAAGACGAAGAAAACGAAGACATGGTTGTAGATGCAAATGTTAATGCAAGTGGAACTCATAAAAACGAAGAAACACTGTTTGAAGTGGTAAAGCGACTTGAGAAAGGGATGAGTGAAATACTGAAACCGAAACCTTCAAACGAGAAAATTGACAAAATTATGGAAGGAATAGAATTTATGGAAAAACAATATGAAGACATTAAAAAAGAAAATAAAGAAATAAAAGAAAGACTGGTCATTTTGGAGAAAAAATTTGAGGCCTCCCAGCATCACATTAGTGAGTCTGAACCTACTGAACTGAAAAAATCCATAAACAAACTCTAGCAAGATCAACATGAACTAGAGCAATACAATCGAAACAAGAATATTGAGATTTTCAGTGTGGAAGAAGAAAAAAACGAGGATATGAAGGAAACTATTTACAGATTGGCTTCCGGGCTACAAATCGAAAACTGCAGTTATCAACTGATTGAGAAAGCTCATCGCATCCCAACAAAAAACAAAAATAGGCCAAGTACAATTATTATTCAATTTCGTACAAGGGACAGCAGAGACAACTGGTTAAAAGGCAAAAGAGGAAGAATTACCAACTATGATATTTTCCAAAATAACAACAATGAAAAAAATCTATGAGAATGAACACCTTACTCCTTTTTTCAAACAACTAATGTGGAGAACTAGACAATTTGCCAAAGGAAAATTTCAATACACTTGGTTCAGAAATGGTAAGATTAACCTTAGGAAGAATGCTGATGTAAGGAATGTTAGAACAATTCAAAGTGAAACCGAATTGGAAAATATCATGTAGGAAATTAAGAGCTCAAATGGAGGAAATGCTGAATGACTTAACAGATACTACTAATTCTAATGTTAACAACTTTTTTGACCTAGAGAAAAATCTAATCTTTAATGAGACTAACAAACACGTTACATTGTTGCATAAAAATAAAAGAAGTTGTCGGAAAAACTGGTAAGAATTTTTGTTCGAAATCAGAAACTCAAAGGTAATTTGGGATCTAATTATAATCTCAGAAATTAACCTAAAAGACGAGGAAATGTGTTGTTATAAAATTAAAAATTATGAAAAGTTAGGTGTGTGCAGAGATAATTCGAGAGGTGGAGGAATCATAATTTTCTATAGAAAACCGAAAATAAATTTATTGGAAAATAAAACCATTAAGATACACACTAATGATGCAATTGATATAACTTTCTTGTACAAAGGTGAGTTTTTTAATTTGATAGCTATTTATAGGAAACCATCATCCAGCCGATTAATTTTTATCAGGTGCCTTAAAAAGTTGCTTAGGCAAAATAATTAATAAACAATAAAACGAATACACTTTTTACTGGAGACTTCAACTTCAACATATACAGTGATACGCAAGACAGTAATGAAAAACATGATATTGAATGATTTTAGGACAGTGTGGCATCGCTTGGTTTTACCTGCATGATCGACTCACCTACTAGAGAAGAAATACGAAATTATAAATTGGTTAAATCACGTTTAGACTTAATTTACACTAATTTTAAAAATTTCTATGCTAAAAGTTTTGTGATAAAGATCAAAATTCCGGATCACTATTTTACAGCAATTGAATGGTTGAGTGATCTTGACCTTGAAGTTCTGGAAGGAACTCAACAAACCAAAACTAATATAAACAATAAATTCCATTAAACCTAATCACAAAAATATTATCAGTCAACTAAAACATTTTAACTGGGACTGTTTGAACGATCTGACAGACCCAAACTTAATATACAAAACTATAGAACATAAAATAAGTAAGATTTATGATGCTAATAAAATCTTTGAAAAGAGAAAGCCAGCTAGAAATACAATGAAATGTGAATGGATGACTCAAGAACGACTGCAGCAAAGTAACTGGAAAAACAAACACTGGACCAAAATTAGTAAGTTAAAAAAACCAAGTAATGAATTAATTGATGAATATAAAAGTGAAAAGGAAAAAGCTAGAATCAATATTTTTAATGCAACACAAAATTACTACAAGAAATACTTTAATGACAACAAAAATGATAGTCAGAAAATTTGGATGAAAATCAACAGTTAACTGGTGATGGCAAAGCTAAGGAAAGCGTTGATGAAAGTATTACTAGAGCTTTCGTTAAACAGAATGATAAGGAAATTGGGAACTACTTTGTTAAGCACTTTTATGAACAAGTTCCTAAATTAAAATTTTTAAATAAACGTACAAAATACAACACAACATGCAAAGGTAATTCAACTAATCAATCTAGAATATTCGATAAAACAATGGTCATTAATACTCCTACTAAATATGATATTATTAAAATCCTGAATGACTGTAAAATTAAAAAGTCTTCTGGGTACGATGGGTTCATGGTTGAACATATTGTTAAATCCAAAGAAAACAGCAGTATTTTTCTACTTAAACTGATAAATGCAATTATTGAAAAAGAAATCTGGCCTGATAACCTCAAAAAGCAAGTCTTGCGACCAATCTTTAATAAAGGAAATAAAACAAATCCTAATAATTATACACCAATTGCACTCTTACCAGTCATAAATAAAATTATTAAAAATTTTTTTTTAAATTGTATTACAAACTTTCTTAGCCTATTTCAATTAATTGACCCAAACCAATTCGGATTCCAAAGTGGAAAAGGTACTATTGACGCTTTAAATCGAATAAATAATATGATTACAAGGGCACTAAACGATGGGAAATATGTTGAAGCAACCCTAATTGACCTTCAAAAAGCCTTTGATACCATTAATAAGTAAATTCAGGCAAGGAAACTGTGTTTATTATTGGTCTACATGGTAAAATCTTGAACATTTTAATTAATTACCTTACGAATAGAACTTGTTGTGTAAGGTTTAACGACACTAAGAGTATCTGGCAACCAGCTGAGTATGGAGTGCCTCAAGGCTCTATTCTTGGTCCGCTTTTGTTTCTATTATATATAAATGATCTTCAATACCTCAAGTGGAATTCTTATCTAACATATGCTGATGATATTATCATGGTTTCGATACATAATAAATGCAGCTACATGACCAAAAACTTACAGAAGGACTTTAACAATATTACCCATTGGTTAATATACAATGACCTGTACTGTCTTAAGTAACGAAAAAACATGTTACATTCAAATGTTGACCTCTCACATGAAACATGAACCTAGTAATAGCTTTTTTCACGATCCTTCATGTATAAATGGACGGGAATGCACTTGCCTAAAATTAATTAAAGTAACTGAATGCAAATATCTCGGCATTACTATCGATGAAATTTGGAAATTTGCTAAACACATTGAGATAATTGTAAATCGAATTAGAAAAATTGTCCCATTGCTGTATAAATTACAAAATGTCCTTAACTCGGCAGGTAAAAAAAAAGTCTTTTTGAAAGCTGGCTCAATTCTGTCATAATGCACGGTTGCTGTATTTACGGATTGACTACAGATGGACTTATGAGTAACTTGCAAAAAGTTCAAAATAAAGCAGTGAAAGCACTCTATGGCAAAACAAATTGGGAAACTTCAATTGATGTTTATCAAAGATTTAAAATTATGACTTGTAAGCAATTGGTTCTAAACTGCATAATAAAGAATAACTATTTTACGTCTAGACATAAAATTGAAAAAAAAAGATCCAGTCGTAAAACAAGTGAATGGCTTAAAGTCCCATTCTGGAGAAACAGTTATGACAAGAGAGGTCAACACACACTTTTAACCTTTTACCCGTCGACTTACTAAACATAAAAACTAAAATAAAAATGAATAAACTAATTAAAGAGTGGATTTTAAGAAGGTCATGAGTTTTATGCAGTTGTATGATAATTCCAATATTACTTATGATTAAATTATGTACCATATATTTATGATAATATCTATATATTTATACTATACGTTGTTTTCAGTATCTTTTTCTGCAGTCACATACAGACTTTTAGTCTCGTGACTGCCCTGTAAATCTGTTTATTGTGAATCTTTGGTTGAAATAAATTATTATTAATGTTATTATTATTATTATTATGAATTATACGAAAATTATGTTCCTAAAATAGCAGAATTGCTTGATTATGTGATTATCTTCAAAAAAATACTATATAAATACACATAAAATTTATGATGAAAATAAAGAAATACGATTAAGGAAAACAACACAGAGATTTAAAATACTGAGTGAAGAAATGCATACGGAATGAGGAACAAACAATATTATATACCTAAGATTTTTAACAAATTAAACCCTACAATGCTGAACTACCAAAATAAAGGAGATTTAAAAATAGTATTAAAAACAGAACTAACAAGACAATATAAATATTGAAAAAAAGAAATAGAACTTTTAGTGCCTAAGCAATGATTATGACTACGTAACATTGTAAATATTTGTATATTCATGTTTAAAATGTTTGCAATACATAAAAATATATGAAATACCAGAATTATGTAAAATATTTCTATGCTTGTTGCTCATACATCAAACCATGCATAACAATGCAATAAAACTAATATTTTCATTATTTAGTAATTTACTATTAGAAAACAGGCTTAGGGCCTATAATAGGCAGAAGTGATAAAACTTTATTTTAAATTTACACTTTCTCTTATAATATATACTACAATATTTAATAAAGTTTCTTAAAAATCTAGGTGCAGTTCTCGGTCGACTATGTTTGAGCCTTTTTCCGTTTGAGCTTTTTGCCTTTTTGTTCTTAGCTGGTCTTTTACTCATTTTACTATTTTTAGGTAGGCCTAAGCTACGTTTTATATTAATTTTAAGGCGCTTTCGTTTGCTCCCACATTTAGTTTGTGTCTTTATTTGCAGCTTTTTCTATCATCACCGCTAGCTAATGTCAAAATGACACGTTAGCTGCCATGGTTAAGCTAGCAAAGAGTGCGCCACCACTCTTATTGCAGAGTGTCTTTCCTAGAGTTAAAATATTAATGATAAAATCCAAACAATTATCCGTATCGAAAGTAATTTATAATAATCAAAAGATTCAGTAGATTTGTGGCCATACGCGGCGTACTATGCTAATCCTATGACAATGTTGAAGCATACACCTCTAACACATAGTACTTTATCTGTGAACGCTAATTTTAAAGTTGGAATTGTCACAGTTCTAGGTCAAACGATGTTAGCTTTGGTCTGAAGATATCATTTAAATAATTCTAAAGCGTTTAAAACTTTTAAGCCTAATTTTTAGAGATAACAGCAGATAAATTAGGTCTATTGCGTCTCTTGCAACGCTGAATTGAGAGTTTATTCGTGAATAACGTCAATCACAGGTTACCCAGGGACCTGTGGATAGGCTTAAAATCCGCAGTTTCCATAGCAACCATGAATCTTGAAATTATTATATGAAGCCATCATATTGTTCCATGTTGCGGTCTTAACGCATCGTCAGCTGTATGTTTTAGCTCTGTATAAAGAGTTTCCTGATGTAGCGGCGATTTTAGGTTTCACATTTGGGATTCCCGTTGATTGTGTAAACACCTGGTTTGATCGCCATGTTTGGTGAATTTCTCCAAGCATTGTTTTTCACATAAAACGAATGTAATTCGTTAAAAAAACCAATTGTGTTTTCCATTTGCCTGCCTTTCTCTAATGGTTAAAATGCGATAATGAAATGTTATTTCACTTGAGTTACATCGAAAAATATTTTTGTTTCCTGATAATGGAAACTGAATTGCAAAATGTTGGTTGGTTGGTTGGTTGGTTGCACTTTTGTAGTCTAGGTGGAGCCCAAACTAAAGGGCAGATTGCCATGAAATTTGCCATGTTACTAGATAACGTAAAAAGTATTGCTGATCTCGAATTTGCCGTAAATCGATCAATTATAATTCACGAAATTGCGATATTTGTAATTTATTGATCTAACACTCGCCATTGTAAATTTGGAATGCTGAATTGTTAAAAACATCCAGCGAAGCATGCACTGTTCTGCTGGTAATCAAGTGAACTTTTAAAATCGTCAAAATAAATCATCATTGCTTCCTTATACCTAACGATGATTTATTTTAACGGTTTTTAAAAGTTCACTTGATTACCAGCAGAACAGTGCATGCTTCGCTGGAATTTTTTAACAAGACCAAATTCCAAATTTGCAGCAGCGAGTGTTAGATCGATAAATTACAAATATCGCAATTTCGTGAATTATAATTGATCCATTTACGGCAAATTCGAGATCAGCAATACTTTTTAGGTTATCTAGTAACAGGGAAAATTTCATGGCAATCTGCCCTTTAGTTTGGGCTCCACTCATACTACAGAAGTGCAACCACCCAACCAACCAACCAACCAACCAATGGACCAACCAACCAACCAACATTTTGCAATTCAGTGTCCATTATAGGCAACACTATGCTCACTTCGCTCGATCCGTTTCGCCAAAAATAATTTATAATAATTTACAGAAAACCAAATTCAAATAAGAAAATTTTTGCTGAAATGTTGAAATCATTCTTACAGCAAAATAGAAAAAAAAGTACATACCAGAAAATCGTTGGTGATATAAAATAAATATTCTAGATGCGCAAGTGAATTTTGAGGATTATTATGATTAATTGCAATTGACTACCATGAAAATATGATGGTGGAATGTGGATTAAATTCCAAATTAAACTCCCTTAATAGAAAGAAGATAATTTAAAAGATGGCAAACCCTATCTTGAAAAATCATCTATTGAGCATTTATGTATAAAAAGTCAATTTGGTGAAAAAAGAGTAGGTGTATTAACGGAAAAACTATGTGATCATTACCTAACTATGTGCTGGATTTGGACCACTACTCAAAATAATATTAAAAAAATGACGACCTTAATGCTAATAAAGAATCTTGTTCAAAAATAAATAATGAAGAAATGGTAAAGGAACTAAATATGATAAATTGGAAATCTTTGGATGGGGTAGAAGAACCTGAAAAGCTATATAATAAAATAATAAATACTTTTTATAGAATTTACAGAGAAAATACAATTAAACAAACAATGAATACATTAGGTAAAAAATATAAAAAACATAAAAGAAAAGAACGGACTACAGATGACCTAATGATGAAAATTGATGAACGAATTAAAGAAAGAAAAAAGTGTAAATGCTGAACTTTGGGAAAATTATAGAAAAGAAAAAAATGAAATTAAAAAAATTAAAGTATGCACGAAACAGTTTTTTAAAACAATTAAAAAACTTGCAAAAAAACTAAAACAACAAATTTGGAAGTTGTAAATGAACAAACTGCAAAGGAAAATAAAAACAAATTGATGAAATTTTAAAAACGATAACTGATAAAAGTTTAGAAAAACTATTAATGAATTTGATCCTAATTTCTCAAATCGGATAACTGTCTTTAAGATCATTGATAAAATTTAACAGGAAGGAGAATAATTTCAAAAAAAAGGAAATTAAAAAAAAGGAGATTATTTAAAAAAAAACAAGTGAGAGAACTAAAAAAAAATATGTAAAACACATAATGTATTTAGAAAATTCTACTCAAATGAAAATAGTAAATATTATAATGGAATTAAATAATACAAAGGCAACAGGATTAAACAAATTACAAACGGATCATATAAAAAAACCAAAGAAAAAATACCTAAAGCTATTTGAAAATTATTAAATGCAATGATCGAATGTGAAGTTTGGCCGGAACAGCTAAAAATTCACAATATTAGAATGGTTTTTTAAAAGGAAACAGAGAAGACTTAAATAATTTTAGACCTATAGCATTATTATCCATAATTGTTAAAATACTAGAAACGTTTTTGTTAATAAAAGACGGTATTTTTTGGATAAATGTAAAAGTTTAACAACATCACAGTTTGGTTTTAGAAAACATATAGGTACTACTGATCTATTATCTGAAATGAAAGAATTAATAACGAGAGGACTTAATGAAGGAAAATATATAGGTATTATTCTAATAGATTTAAAAAAACATTTGATACGTTTGATATGGACATACTATTCACAAATGCTATAACCTAGGTTTAAGAGGGAACATTTAAAATATTATCAAAAGCTATTTGCAGGACAAAAAAAACAATAGTACAAATTAAAGGAAAAAATAGTCTTCCGACTGCAATTAAATACGGTGTCCCTGTACTGGGACCTGTTTTATACTTAATGTTTACAAATGACGTTGTTGAAAACTTGGAAAATACAAAACTTTCGTGTTTGATGACGATTTAGTATTATTATCAATAAATAAAAATATGAAGATATGACGAATAATTTACAGCACGATTTTAATTAATGATTGTTATATTGAGAATGTATTATTTATTAGTAAAGATAAAACCTTGCAAATGGAAATTACTTGGCGTAAAATGAAAATTAAATATAGTATGTGGATTATTAACCAATATGGAAACTCCAAAAACTTAGATTCTGATGGAAACAATCATATTAATTTGTAGTGAGAGGTGTGTTAGACTAGAAAAACAACAAACATTGAAATATTTGGGAGTAGAATTTGATGTAAGTTGGTCGTTTAAAAAGCATATAAAAGAGTTGATAAAAAACTTAAAAAAATAACTTCAATATTATACAAATTGAGAGAAATCGTAAATAAGAAACAAACAAAAAAATATGATGCTTGGATAGCTGGTGCTATCAGATATGGTATTGAAATATATGGACAAACAACAGATTACTTGATTCAAAGTCTGCAAAAACACAGAATAAGTTAATAAATACTAGCAGAGTCTCTCGCTTTGATCGCTCATTTCACGTCATCTCTCTACGTTCGAGGAGCTGTCATGCTGATACTCTTATGCTGCTGACAGACATTCCACGCAATCAAGCAATTGAACAAAATGTAGTATGTGTTTTTCGTAAGTCTTCAGTTTATAAACAAATGATACGGTAACCCTAAATCCCTACAACAGTCTGACCACCCGATAGCTACATGTGCCTCTTGTTCAGATTGTCATCCATAATACCACTGATAACAATGGACCATGCCTGATATGTGGCATATAAAAATGTCCTGTACATTGAATGGAGTGTATAACAAGTGTCCATGTTGTAACTATCTTCGTATGCTATTCCTTGTCACAAGGTCATTTGGGAGAAAAGATGCGGGTTTCATTGCCCAGCTACAGGCCAGTTAATTCAAGATTGCTAAATCTTATTTTACCAAAGCCATGATGGAGGCATTTTCTTTCTGGCACACGCCTGAACTGGCCTTGAGCCAGGAGGTGAGACAAGCGATTTGTACCCAGTTAGCTTTTGCTTGAAGAAGTCATTCCCTCTCCAGTATGGACCTGAACTGTTATTTAGCCAGGAGGCGAAACATGTGATTTGACCCAGTCAGCCTTAGCTTGAAGAAGCTATCCCCTTTCTGGCATGGGTTAGGGTGACAATAAGCCAGGAAGCGAGAAACACATTTTCTCACCCAGTCGGCTTTGGCTTGAAGAAGCTTTATCCATCTCCGCTACAAGGTCGTGTCAGTGCTATAGCACACGAGTTGCCACATGCTAGGACTAAACATGCTTCACAATTTTATCATGGATACTCTGTCGAGCTGTAGGGGCTCTCTTTATGCTGCTCTTGGAATAAATTATTTTTTTATTCAAATAAGTTGTGCTGCGGAAACTGCAAAGTAAAAGTGATATCAGAGCCGAACACCCGAAACCATACGTCGCTTTTAATTTTTGTTAGTACCACACTTTACATGGATTTCCTTGTTCCACAAATTTTAAGAATTTTTACTTAGAAGCC
Source organism: Lithobius niger (assembly GCA_023313725.1). Taxonomy (NCBI): domain Eukaryota; kingdom Metazoa; phylum Arthropoda; class Chilopoda; order Lithobiomorpha; family Lithobiidae; genus Lithobius; species Lithobius niger. The sequence continues at coordinate 13,983 of JAHWFP010190457.1, forward strand.
ATCTCCTTCCCCGCTTACGAGTGATGCTTTGAAGCATACCAACCATACGTAGCCTATAATTTTTGACAAATATAAAATATATAAAATGCTCTCTGGATCTTCCCCACCGCACACTTTACATGGGTTTTCTAGTTTCACCTATTTTACCACAATTTCGCTGAATTATTGCTAAGCATTGAACTGGTTTTACAGTACTGGTATTTTGCTCTTAAAACGTTACAAACGGAGATGTGCAAATATTCCTGACAACCTTTCTGGACCTTTCGAGTTTTTCTGCAAATAAGGAGAGAACCAGGATAATGGTGTAACGTGCACACTACTGATCAATTCATACTGTTGGAAATGTTAGAAATGCAGACGTAAAAAAATTCTTTACCCCTCTTACTGTTGTGAGCTAAACCCTTCAGTTTTCAAGACTGTGTGATGTGCATGGCTTGCTGAGATGCATCCCTGGAGGGTGTGGGTAGTTTTGGGGATGGGGTGGAAATAAAGAAAAGAAGGGAGAAGAGAAGATAGTGAATAGGAATTCTGCGCACACTGAAGATTCCCAGTCTAAGTTTGTTTCATTAGAAACGTTCTGAAATTTTCAGAAAAATTCCGTCTTCAATAGCAAATGAAAAGAGTTGGATTCGTTATTCAAAAAGTTGAGGTTGAATCTATTCCCTCAAAAGAATCTCCATCGAGGTATCCCCCTGTGGGCAGCCCGACTGTGTCTGATCTGACCCTGAAAGTGTCACACATTTTTACTTGAACATTATTACCATGAGCGCTAATAATTTTTGTTCTAAGGAAAACGAAAAAATACATGTAAGAAAAGCTTCAAATATCAAAAAATTAAATTGACCATAGGTGTATTTTCCTTGCTGTAACTAAACAGTTTGATCCTCAAATATTTAGGAAAAGTGGTGTTTTTAATGTAAAAGTTTGGCTGCTGCTTGCAGAACACTATTACAGTTAGTTATAAAAAATTAATAAAAAATTAATGAGCAACAACTAAAAAACTTGGGATATAAAAATACATCTGTGAAACACATGTAGAAGAAAACGTCCAAAACATGTGATTGTAAGTTCAAGTCCCTAACCAACATGAGCGTGGAGGGAATGGTGTTGGGGAGGGGAAGAAATTTGTTAGCCTGAATGAAAAACTAGGCAGAAGTAGTTGTTTGGCTGAAAACGGTTTACAAGCAGGAACTTCTGAAGTCAGAAAAGGCTACAAATGTAAAAGCTTTATGCCTCCTAGCTAGTATTTGACTGGTTTGAAAGAGTCCCCCCACCAAAGCATTCAAGAAATCCTAAATTTGCTATTGATAGAATCAATATCATTTTAAATTATTGCTTCATAGCAGTTATTCTACCTCTGATATTTATTAATACCTCAATCACCAGTGTAAACTGGTCGAACGGAAAAAAGTGAAGCATGAGAAATGCAAAATATTTATACGGTCTTTCAAAAACCTCTAAACTTAAAGAAAGAATTTGCATTTATGTTTTAGTATCAGTATTTTCACTAAACTGGTCATCAGTAAAGCCCTTGCCAAACGTTTGACCGTAATAAACAGTCAGACGGCTCACCCATTTTCATTTTGTATAGTTTGCACTGGGCTTATTACAATCTTTTAGAAAGAGCACCGCTAGTTGTTTTAAAGGAATGGTGAAAGATCATATATTCTGGTGCATGCAGATGGTGGACAGAACAAGGAAGTTCGATATGAAATGGGGTGGGGAGGGGTAGAGGGCATTTTTTTGAGGGGGAAAGATTTTGGCAATGCCTGTGGAGTGTGGAGTGTATGCGGGTTTGAGGGGAGTCATACTTTGGTAAATAAGGATGGACACAGAGAGCAATACTGGAAAGGAAAGCTCATGCATGAAATGATTTCCGGCATAGATCAAGAGCACTCGTTTGAGAAAAATGAACCTTCCGAATATGAACAGGGGCGAATGTGAACTGGTGCAAATATGGCGTAACTTGAAATGCATTGGCACGCGGTTTTGTCTTTTCACATTAGGTACGGTGATATTAAAAAAAAAATTTTTTTGCAGCCGTATGCTATTTAAAGCAGTGCTCGCGTAGACGAAACAGGATTAATTTTGAACCTTATTAGACGTTTTGGAAAATCTTCTAAAGGGAGAAAGGAAAGTTGGGTCAAACCTGAGAACTGGAACCAGGGAACTTTCTGTTATTGTACTGGACCAAGATAATTTCCAGAATATAGCCAAAACAGATTCTATACCTGCTTTAGGAGGATGGTCAATGAACACTCAGAAGGCATCCTTGTTCAGGTAAAAATAAAAAATGACAGAACGAAAAACACTACAAACAAAGGCCAACTGGAATTGTCAATAATTATGTAGAAAAATAAGACGATTTGCATATGTATTATTTCAGATTTTAGACTGTTTCCTAGACATACATTTTCTTTAGAGCTACAATAATACAGGGTGGTTAAAAAAAACGCTACACTTCCACATCGAACCACAGCCATTCCCCGTCGCTATAACCCTTATCCCTGACCTCAGTAAAGAAATCATGAAGTTATTCCTGACCTCAGGAAAGAAAGCTTTTATTTGCTTTTCAAATAAAAATGTAAAAAGTAACAAATGCATGTGACAACCCTGGTTGTTGGGGGTGGGAGGAGGGTGACCAAAACAAACCATAAAAGCCCATAATTAGATTTCAAGTTTAAAAAAAAACATTTATTTGGCCATAAAGCAAAATAGCAAAAATAAAGGATTTTACATTATTTGGATTCCAAATAAAAATGCAAAAGGAACAAACACATGTGGCAACCCTGGTTGGTTGGTTGTGGGGGAGGGGACGCAAACCAAACAATAAAAGCCCATGATTAAATTTCAAGTAAGAAGAAAAAAACATTTATTTGGCCATAAAGTAAAATAGCTAAAATAACGGCTTTTACGGTATTTGTATTCCAAATATAAATGCAAAAGGAACAAACGCATGTGGCAACCCTGGTTGGTTGGGGGGGGGGGGTGCAAAACAAACAATAAAAGCCCATAATTAGATTACAAGTAAGAAGAAAACAAAACATTTATTTGGCCATAAAGCAAAATACTAAGATAAAGGCTTTACGGTATTTGGATGCCAAATAAAAATGCATAAAGAATGAACGCATGTGGCAACCCTGGTTGGTGGGGGGGGGGGACCAAAACAAACAATATGTGCATTTATTTTGAAAATTTCAAATAGAAAGAAAAGAGAAAGCATTTATTTGGCCTTCAAATAAAATAGCTAAAATAAATGCATTTACAGTATTTGGATTTCAAATAACAATTGGCAAAAGGAACGTATCCATTCCTTAAACGAAGATGATCCCGATCGACACATTCAGTTCTGTGAGTAATTCCTAGATATCAAATAATAATAAAGCAAAAGAAAAACCGAATGTGGAACCATGGGGGGGGGGAGGAGGACTTTGCCACGGTCCCCCGTCCCATTGCTGGGCCAGATAGGCTAACCTCTAGAAGGCTGATGTTTGATATTTTGTTTCAAACCAGTTATAACGTAAATTAAGTCCATCATTAAGGTTTAGAGAAAAAGAAAGATGTTTCAGGTCTTTGAATCACGAACAAAGATGCTCGAACTGTTCTCCTATAGCAACGATACATTCACCACATCTGCTTTCCATACCTAAGCATATTACCGTGCTTTTCTGCTGGATCCCGGGCCATGTTGGGATAGGTGGAAATGAGCAAGCGGATTCTGCAGCAAAAGGGGCCCTTTCTGGCCCTCTCGGAAGGGATCTCAGCCTTGTTCCCTCGGACGCTTTTCCAACTCTGCGTCTGAGGTTACACGCTTTTTGGCAACCTCGTGGGATGGACAGGCCGGCAATAAATTACGAGCTATTAAAGGCACTGTAGAGGAATGGCACTCGGCGTGTCGCCGCAGTCGCCGTGAGGAGGTGGTGTTGGCCCATTTCCGCATTGGTCACACTCGACTTGCTCACTGTTTCCTTTTGCGGGGGGTTGACCCTCCTGAATGTTATTGGTGTCGGCGGCCACATACGGTCCGGCACTTCCTTGTTGATTGTTGCCATCTTGATGGTTTTCGTCGTCGTTTCCATCTTCCGCATGACATTGTGCATCAATTGGGCGATAAGTCTGTCCTCCTGTCCGGTGTTTTTCAATTTTTGCAGGAGGTACAGATGTATGACAAGATTTAGATTAGGGGTTTGAATAATATCTCTGTAATGTGTGGTGCAGTGGCAACCCGGACCACTGCACTGTGACTGAGGTTGGCGCTAATGACCAAGCTGCGCCATTAAGCCTCATATCTCCCCCCAAGCATATTCTTCTGCATTAGTCAGGAGTAAATGTCTGAAATTCAGCAGTAATGAGAACCTGCAGTGCTGCAATAACCTGGGCTGGTAGAATGTACAGCAAATACCGTACTATTACCCACACCCTAAACTCCATAGGTGTCAGATCGCATAAATGTGCGGGCATTCTATAGCACCTCTTCTTCTCATCCAGCTGTTGGGAAATTGGTTATCAAGAAGGTCTCGCACCTGTGTTGCATAGTGCGGTGATGCACCATCTTGTTAGAAAATAATATCTGTGGGACACTTTTCCCGCACAGCGAGCAGAATCCTGTCTACTAGCAGCTGACGATTAACCGCACCGTTTATTTTTCCCACAAAAAAAAATGGTCCCATGCCCCCCCCCCCAGCCCATGTACCTCCCCACACATTGATGCCAGGTGATGGCATGATGCCGCCATAGTGACGTGTGGGTTCCCATCACTGTAAAATATGCAGTTGTGACGATTAACTCTGCCATTCAGATGAAACTTGACTTCAGTGGCGTATAATATCCGTTCCACATTCTGTGGATCATCGGCAAGGAAATCTAGGAATTCTTTGTAGAACGGAATGTGCCGATCGGGATCATCTTCGTTTAAGGCGTGGATAAGCGGTGGACGGTACACCCTCAAGCCTACGTCCTTAATCAGCCTATTAACTGAAGCTCGGTGATACAACCGTTTGCCCTTCCAACTGAAGCTGGGACGTCGTTTGTTCATCAAGCAACACGTGCTGGATCTCGGCGGCATTTTCAATCGTTCGTGCCGTTCGTTTATGGCCATAACGGCCCTTATGTTGATTTTCTACAGAACCTGTGGTTTCAAATTTGTTCACCAAATGTGCTATTGTAGATCGGTATGGAAGTGGCTGAAGATACGTAGTCTGTCACATCACCAAAATGTCTGATATTGCATCGTTTTGGTAATACCATTTGATAATATTGATACGTTGGTGTAGATTTATGCATGGCATGTCGTTAGGAAATACAAAAAGAGCGAGTGGAATCGAACGAAGCGAATACAAAAAGATCAAACTATATGGAATGATACGTATCAGGTACTATGCACTTAACTACTGTCACATCCAAGTGTACGAACCAACCAGTACTACAGTACACTACACATCACACAATAGTGCATGCCCTGTGAAGATCAGGTCACATGACTCACAACTTTGCGTGCAACAGCAGTACAGTAGCTGAAGGGCAACATGCAGCATTAACCAAGGTTACCAAGTCGGTAATTAAACTCAGCCAATTACAATATGTACAGTACTGTAAACTGGGAACTGTTGGATAACGTTACTAGGCCTTTTGTGCAACGAGTGGTGTGGCAATTAGATGTGAATACTGGATAGTTGTTAATTCAGTACGTACATTGGACGATTCGATTTATACAGGGTATCAGGGATAAGAGGCCACAGAAGCTACGTTTTACTGCTGCCGTACAAGGGGCTTCTCCTCACCAGGAAGGGTTGCCACATGCGTTTTTTCCTTATGCGTTTTTATTTGGAATGCAAATACTGTGAAACCCATTATTTTAGCTATGGTGCTTGATGGCCAATTAAATGTTTTTTTTAACTTTAAATCTAATTATGGGCTTTAATTGTTTGTTTTCGTTCCCCCCACCACCAAGCAGTGTTGCCACATGCATTTTCTCCTTATGCGTTTTTATTTGCAATCCACATACGGCAAAACCCTTTATTTTAGCTATTCGGCTTGATGGCCAAATAATGTTTTCTTTTCTTTTTACTTGAAATCTAATTATGGGCTTTTATTGTTTGTTTTGGTCCCCCCCCCAAAAAAAAAGCAGGGTTGCCACATGCGTCTTTTTCCGTTTGCGTTTTTATTTTTAGCTATTTTGTTTGATGGCCAAATAAATGCTGTTATTTCTTTTTACTTGAAATCTAATTTTGGGCTTGTATTTTTTGTGTTGGTCCCACCCACCAACCAGGGCTGTCACATGCTTTTGATACCTTTTGCATTCTTATTTGAAATGCAAATAAAAACTTTCTTTCCTGGGGTCAGGAATAATTTTCTTGATTTCTTTACTGAGGTCAAGGAAAAGGGTTACAGCGACGCGGGAATGGTTGTTGGACTTAAAAAATTTCGACTTGTACCGTTTTTTCAAACACCCTGTATATAAAAAAAATACTTGTAATCAGACAATACAAAACTGAAATGGTCAGTGAAAACCGTATAATTTGTCTCCGTTGTTTGTACTGTCCCAAATACCTTACTTATTGCCTTTCCAATGCCTATTGTTTTACAATACAAACTAGCAAAACCTATTGTCGGACAGTAGGATTGTAAAGGACCATACAAACCATACATGCTAGCAGAAGTTATTTATTGTTTTTACTGTCCTGAACTCTTACCCAATGTTCAGTTATTGTTTCCATTACAACAACAATGAAATGGCCAATACAAACCACAGAACACAGTAGAAGTTGTCTATGGTTTTTATTGTCCAAAATCTCCTACTTAGTGTCCATATATTGTTTCATGTACAGTAACTATGGTTTTACAAGAGAACACAGCAAAATTTATTATCCGTCAATACAAGATTGTGAAACAATATAAAACAATAGAAATTGTCTATGGTTGGTATTGTTGTGATCTGCTCACTTGCTGTTCAGCTATTATTTCCTGTACAGTTGAGAACAGTAGGACTTATTGTCACGACAATGTAAAAGACAATGCCAGATCAAAGAACTCACTGTAAAGCAGTAGTAAGTACAGTATTTGGTTATTATTCGTCTTATCATTTTCACCAGGGCAGGAATTCAGACTGAAACTAGAAGCAAATTAAAAGTGCTAAGATAAATGCGGTGTCAAAAATTTTTACAAGGTTTTAAATTAACAGTAGGACTTTAAAAAAAAGTTTCCATTGTCATTTTAGTATATTTTTCTGCACAAAGTATAAGATAAAATGTTGCATAGATCTGGTCAAAAATACACTATACAGGATGGTTCAAAACTCGGGCCTACATGAATAAATACCACATGATTACATATACCCTAAAACAAGTCAACAGTAATAATCGTAAAACAGTGAGGAATCAGATAATTGTAAGGACAATGACCTTGACTACTTCCGTCAAGGTCATCATGGTTTTAACTTCCAAAGTAAGCACCGTAGACCTCCAGTGTAAATTTGAAATTTGTACGAAATCATTAAACATTGCCAAAACCACAAAATCGGAACGTAAATTCATGTAGAAATGCCACTGTTAGGTACAAATACACTTCCAGTTAATAAATTTGTATTAGGGAAACTTGTCAGGCTTTGAAGCACATTGCATGATTTGGGACTGGACCAAAACGGAAACTAAAACTGCAGTAATCTCAGCCGTAATATTCATCTGCTCTAAATGTGGGAACGGTCATTATTTATTGTGTCCGGGGCTTAGGAGGGTGCATGTGTAGCAAATTCTGGGGGACCAAGCATTTTAAAAAAATACTCTTGGAGGTCATGATTTTATAGACTCTGTTGAGGGGGGAAAGGATTAGAAAAACAATGTCCAAAGTAGAGAAAAAACCCAATTTGGAGCTCCAAAAATATCACTTTCACCATTGTAAATTTCTAAACCAACACCACCTTCTTGTGACACCTTGAGTCCCCAAATTACGTAAACGTTCAGAATTCAATGACTCTCATTATGAAGGAGGTAAAAAAAAACACAATTGAATGCATTTGGGAACTTTTTTTTTATCAGTCTTGTTCTTTCTTCAAAAATGTCATGGCACCTTTTCCGCATCTCGAACGTTTTACCAATTTTGGCTACAGAAATTATGTAAAGCCATGGCCTGGGGAAGGGCGTTACCGCCAAGTAAGACCTAAAGTTGGTTTAAAAACCCAAGTTCAAGTTTTGTTTTGTTTTTTATCATCTACGTTAAAAGTTGGACTGCATTCTTTCGTTGAGGTTGGAGTGTGAGAGGTAAATTGCCTAACCCCTATACCCCCTCTCCCCATCCCCCTCCCTCTCCCAAGAAACTATTCATGGCTACAGCCCTGAAATCATAAATGGGTATCCTCGAATAAGTTTAATTTATTTCAAGGGATATTCAGATTATTTTTTGGACCATGATGGGGATTTGGGAAAAGATTTTTTCCGGATTTCTTAAAAGAGGTGGTCAAAATATTGCCTTTCACATATGCAGTCTATCCACCTCCCCCCTAGCATTAAATATCTATATCTAAATATGTATATCATTAAATATGTATATCTATATGTATATGAAATGCTGAAAGCAATAGGGTGATTTAAATAGAATAAAACCTACTACAATAGCACAAATAAACACAATGGTCGCACATCATTTCTGGATTGAATTCAACCCATTGTCACGTGCTTAAAAAGTGAGGAAAACACATGTCGAAGTCAAGGAACGCTAAAATTGAAAAAAAAATTAAAATACATTTAAAATGTAATGATGAATGTTTAGCAACTAGGCCAGAACAGGTAGCAAAAACAAAAACCTGACCTCTCAACTGAAAATGCAGGTCCGAAATCAAATAATGACCTTGCATTAAATAATGACCGGTACCTTTCGCTGATGAGAAAAAAAAATCATTGACTACACTTAAACACATTTCAGCCCTAATTTAATACTTTCAGTTCGGCTGTATTTAGCACACTAATTTAGGCTAATGAGAAAATTATTACCTGCTCTTTAGCAGATTTCAGCCAGATCCACACAAAGCTAACAATTTCATTCAGCAGCCAACGCTAATGAGTAACGAGTGGACATGATCCTATGCAATGGTTTGGCTCAGGAAAATGTTTGCGTAGCTCGTCATATTTATCAGAATGGCATCATCAACAATGGCATCCATCAATGCGTACACTAAACTATCCAATAGCTTATTTTTTTTTGGAAACAGGCAGTGTTAAAGCCCGTTTTCGAAAAGGTTGGTCTCGAATAGCAACCAACAACAGCAATAGTGTAATGGTTGCTGATAGAACCATCAACAGTAACCGCAAACCCGCATACCAGTAGTCATGCAGTTGAAAGTGAACTTGATATAAGCCACCAATCTGTCCTACGTATCCTCAAAAGGAACAATTTCCATTTATTCTACATATCTATTCTACGTTCATCTTCATCATGCTTTGCGAGAAACAAATTATGATTTCCGCCTACAGTACTACAATTGGTTCTTCGCAAAAATTACTAATGACCCTTTATTTCACAGTCAGTTATTTTGGACAGACAAGGCCTAATTTAAACGGGATGGTGTGATAAACACGCACAATGTGCTGGCAGACGAAAAATCCTCATTGGTAGCGGGAAGCCCAACATCAGGAACAGTGGTGATTTAATGTCTGGTACGGAATCTTAAATGGCCGCATCACTGGCCCAGTATTTTACGATGGTACTCTAAATGGGGAATCCTACCTAGAAATTACGTGCCTCACTCTCGCTACCGCACTTGCTGCAGCTAAACACATACCAAGAGCCACCACAACCAAACAAATTTTAACATAAATTGAAGAAGAGTTGGCATCGCGAGCTAGGCAGCATAGTTCGGAACATTATTTTCCGTTTTCTCCAAATCACCTTTTCATGCTATTCTGTATCCCGGAACATGGCTGCCACTTTAACAGAGCTGTACCCCCGTTTTACGTGGTTAAAAAACATGTTTGGAGACTAAAAAATGTGTTTACAGAACTAATAAAATATTTCCCCCATTTATTGTAATGTGAAATGAGAAGAGGGTGAAGATGTGTGTCTACAGGTAAAAAAATTGAGTGAGTTTTCGTCGTTCGATTCTACTGTATAATAACCGAATTTTCTGTGTTGTTGAGTTACATCTGTTTTTTCTTATGATTTGTGTGATTTTGGTGGTTCTTTTGCCTTGGGTTCCGGTACAGCTTTGTTGAATTGTGTTTTTTTAAAGAGACACATGAACGTTCTTTGGTTGAAGAGAACGAACTAGTTATGTATAGAGATTCTAGGATACTCCCAAAATAACGTCAAGGCAGCCCAATGAGCCATGAATATGTATGCTTCTTGGGTTATGAGTGGCTATAACTATGGTACTGTCATCTCAGAAATGTCGCAGTGTTCACTGCGACTTAGTATTTTTCTATTCAGTTTGGTGACGCACTGCCATATGACAACATTGAGTAGACATTAATGCATCTTAAACATTATTCCTTATTATTATAATATCTCCAGTACTACTCTTTGCTAACTTAAGATAAGCCAAAACCTAATAGTTTGTATATCATTACTAAGAGCTCCTAACACATTGTTATAGGATATAGCCTAACTAGTAGGCATTTGCTATGCCAAGATAAAAGGTTTTTGGAATATTTACGTAGTTGAGACAAAATGTAGCAAAACAATGCACTACGTCAAGCAACTAATAATGTGAAGCAGATAACCACCTCATACATACGGGTGCATACTCACACAGCTGAGTTTGGGCAACAAAACACTTGTTGTAGCATCCAGGGAATGCAGTGAAGATCACATTTCTTATTGCAGTTTCATTCTCTCTTCATTCATCCAGTATGCCAAGCTGCCTTTTTTGGAATTTTTTGACGTTCAATGCTTCTTAGTGTTCTTTTTATTTTGTTTTGTACACTATAATTTCTCCTGTAGGGTATTTTCCGTTAGCTTCTTTTGCGTGCATCATCACTAGATTTTATTCATAGTGAATTTTTGTCCTCTTTCGACGTAGTATAGAATTTGAATCAGATTTTGACATCAAGAACCGCTTCTAAAGCATTATGCGTTCTCAAACTTTCAAAGAAGATAGAGAGGAAGTAGGAAAAAGGAAAATAGGATCAAAATGAGCATCATTTTCAGTATAGTATGAGTTTTAAATACAGGCGTTATTTTCTTAACGTTGTTGCCTAAGCACTTACACGAATTAATACCTCCCTTGCACCCATTCCATTTTATCTTTTTTTTTCAGTAAGTTTACATGAACTTACCGCAAGCCACATGATACGAAATATGTAAATATAAGCAGGTTTTTGAGCATGTAAGCATGTGAGCATTCTGACTTTGTGTCACAATGTGGACGCCATTGGGTTCAAAAACTACGAAAACTTGGTGAACTTTTATTTTTTTATTTTATTTTATTTACTACATTTGAGGACTTGTTTAAAGGCTACCATGTCAAAGTTCCCAGTACAAGGTGTTACAAGCTCTAATACATGGGCTGTTGTGGTCTATTCATTGTTTTAAAGGCAATTCGTCAATACATTGTCTGTTGCATTGGCAATAGAAGCATAATTCTAGAATGGCATTACTTTACACAATAGACGTAGCATCTGATTTAGCATTGTTATTTACTGTAGTAAATTCCATATAACAAAGGCTTTTTCAACGGAGGTGTACATCCACCAAACACAAACGTATGCAAAAGATTCATACATTTCAACAACCAAATTGCATGACGGCTTTTTCAGTATTCAGTTGAGGAGACTACACTACACTGATGAAAAAGTATAAAGGAATGGTAGATGGTTTTAAACTTTGCAGAAATGACATCACAAGCAAATGAAACTGATATCGAAATGTACATTTGTGCTTTGAACAACTGTTTATCTGGCTGTTGCTTATATCAGAATCTTTATATTATATTTTCATTATATTATTATTATTATTATTATTATTATTATTATTATAACTGATTGCTTGCTTCCCAGTTCAGCATAATATTGATGGCGGAATTACTGCTTGAAACCCACTTCATCACAGAACATTATATTCATTATATTTGCCGTTGCTTAGCAGCTCATCCAGATTAAAAGATTATGATACACAGGTAACATTCTAAAGAAGGCCCTGTCAGTACAGTGTCATATTAGACAGTGTCATAATTGTTAACTTTGGCTTAAAATGTTTTCCACAGGTAAGCATCTTGACTGTTATGGAGCAGTATATGAAGTATCCTTTTTGTATTGGTAGTTATATCTGAGAAACATATCTGAGTTTGGTATCAGTAAGTAGTGATTTTTAAGGCTGCTGAACTTTATTCATATTCCCATTAAAATTCCTACCACTTGTTGAAGGTAACATGCTGTTCCAGTGTGTGACAACAGCCTTTTGGTGTAAAATCACTGGCATAACTATTTGCAGCAGTACTTTGAAACTGTTACTATAATAACTACTGCTGCATTCTGCTTTTAGGTTGTGCCGGGTTAGTATCGTTTCCAAAAGTCACTTAAGAGCTACTCTCCATCATTATTCGTCTTCACGTAGTACTGAACAGTACTGACCATCATCCTTGTTGTCCTTTTGTGGAAGACTTCGGCTTCTATGTATCTAAATCAGTTGTTATGATAATGTAGGCTTTAATGTAGTTAATGATAATATCGGTGCTATATAATGCTACCTAGCAAAATAAATAGCCAGTCAGCTGCAAAAGTTAACATTATTTCATTATATGCGTTTGTACCACTCATGAAAATGACATTGTTGATGCAAACTTGTGCCGTAACAATGCAGAAGGCAAGTTTATCATCATCATGAAGACCAGTTTGTGGCATTGCTTTGTTCGTAAAGAGTTTGTGGACCTCCAAGCAGGTAAAAATTTTGGCTAATTAAAGAAACCTGTAAAACTAATATTAACACAACATGTGTATTTTGAAAACTAACTGACAAAGTTGGTTCATTTGCTGTTGACGAATTACCTTGAAATTTAATATTAAAATCTTTGTAATATTGTTTGCAGGTCTAATTTCTGTAATTGCAGTATTTAATGATATAATTTTTTTCTTTTTAACAGTAATTGAAACAAGATAAATACAGTAGTAACCAACCAAACTAAATCTTTGTGCCGTTTAGTGGATAAAAAGGACTATTTTCCTATTATGAAAAATTACTGTGAAGACTACGTTAAACAAAAAAAAAACACTTGGCTTCACACCGAGACAATAATGTCTAAAATATTTTTTTGTTTATTAAAATATAATTTAAAAAAAGGTTAATTATGGGGGGAGGGAGGACAGCATGATAGACTGGCCTTGTGGATATTGAAGTATACTGTTTTAAAAAAAGAAAAATCTTTTAACATAAGTTCTCTGCAAATTGATAAGACAGTTCCAAAATATTCGATACTTACTGAACAATCACTGAAAAAAGGATGAAAAACAAAGATTAAATGAGTTGTTAAATGCAATCATTAATGAACTAATGAAGACTTTTCTTGATAAAATAGACGCGGCCTACAATGAGAGCCTCCAGAGACTTACAAACAGGATCAAAGACATGTTCATGAACTAGGTGAAAATGCTCCCTAACATTAGTCAAAACATGACTACTAACCCTGAAAATAATGTTGGTATTATCTGACAATCCAGCGAAATTAGGTTCTGAGCACAGTAATGAGGTCAACTGTCGTCAAGATCATGAAACTGAATGGTCACACTAAACACGCAAATTTTCGTGAGTCATAAAGGAAGTGTCCAACTACAAACAATATTGATGATCAGAAACATTTAGTGAAGAAATCACCTGGTCAAATGAGACCTCGGCCTTTTGAACAGCACAATCCTCGAAAAAATAAATCGCAGCAAATGAACGATGTTAAAATGTGACGATGTTAAAAAAAAATTACCAACAAAATGCAGTTACACGACCTACCACAAATAATTCCGATTTAAACATATGTAGTCCAAAATTTGTGCAAAACACGGAACTTTTTGAGGATGCACCTGAAAAAAGATTTAAAATATTTTTTAAATGTAAAAAATGTTCTCATAGTTTGTGGACTCGCAGGTAAGAAATGAGCGATTAAAAAAATATAGAGATCATTCCTTCTCAAAAACTTGGTGTTTTCCCAGAGCTTTGATTGACTAGATATCAGAGTCAATGGTTGACATTCTTGAAATGGAGCACGATGTTCAAGGTGTTGTCCTTTGTTTATGCACAAACAACTTAAAATGGCACAAACCTTGTGAAACTGCAAATAAGATTGCCAATATTATCATCATTGCTAGGAGTGTAAATCCTGGCATCCTGGTCTACATGATTTTCTTGTCGAATGCAACGGTAATTTGCAGCAGGTCTGTAAAAAGAGGGGATGTGGATTTCTATCACTTTGCGAGCATTTTTTTGGAACTGATGGTGTACACCTCTCTGGGGAAGGAAAGAAACTTTTTGAGACAGCTATTATGACTTACTCGTATTCTCATACTATTTTTGATGGTTTTTACTCCCATTCAAAGCGAAGCGACAGAAACTTTGTCGAGGGAACGATACAAGTTTAAATAGTGTAAGAAAACAAGTCAAAAAAATTGGCTTGGGGTCTAATAAATGCTCAGAGTGCAGCCAGTAAGCTTTCAGAACTGCATATTCCACTGTCCTATGACGTGTTCGATGCTGTTACCTTGTTTGGGACTTGGTTCGATCCCTTCATCCCCAATGTGAGGCTTGTCAAGATGTGCCATATGTTCTCTACATACGAAACCACGGTAAAGATCTCCCAGTCTTTCTGTCAGAGCCACATTTATTTTCTTATGTTCTTATCGCAGATGATTGAAAGCCATTAACTGTAATACTGGTCTCCCCAAAACTAAAGTTAACGATTGGGTATCTTCGCAACAGTAGGGACCCTGTACAGGTGAGCACTATATGCTCCTTTCTCATGAACACCAATAACTCATGATGTCCAAACGTCGTGCTCGGCAATTTTAACTTGTCAAACGTTAACTGGGTTAATGGCATTGCACATGATCCAAACTAAAAAGTGTTCTGTGATAAGATCCTAGCGTTGGGACTATTGCAATTAATTACAAAGCCAACTAGGGACAAAATTATTCTTGTTGTTTTATTTGTGGACTGTGACCAAATTATCTATGACTCAGATAATTATCTATGACTCAGTACCAGTGATCATGAGATGGTTTTGATACCGATGTTTCAGGAAATACTTAAAACATAAATAAGATAAAATTTGAATCATAATGCACAGTATTTCGGAAGTAAATTGGCCCAACGTATTATCTGATCATGATAATATTGAAAAAAATGGAACCTTTTTATAGAGTCAAACCTTGTTCAACAGTCTTCTATCATGCCAAAACAAAAAAATAAATCGATCCTCAAAATATAAAAAAAAGTCGCCTGATATCATGAAACTAACACTACAGAAAATTAAACTATGCAGTATACTGAAATATGATAAATCAGACATAAATAAAGTAAGCTACAACAATTGTAGAAGGAACTTAAAAGAACTTTGTAGGCAAGAGGCTATAAATAAAGAAGTCAAGGTTATTGGTGATGAAACCATGAGCACCCTCTTAAGATTATGTTAAAAAGCAGACCAAATCCTGTAGCACTATTCCACCTCTAGACTATAATCAGACAATTTTAACAGATGATTTGATGAAGGTCAATGCTTTAAACTCATTTTTTAGTGGAAACTTTGCTCAGGATACCAATTCGTTGATAATTCTAAATTATAAATCAAATTATTAAAATAAGTACCATTTTGATTCTTTCACTTCCTTGAATGACTTCTCACATGACGCCATCAAGAAGCGTTTGCTTAAACTGAAAAATAGTTTGGCGATATGTCCAGATGGTTTCTCCAGTAACTTTTAAAGATGCCTCGCAGATGTACTCTCCCAACTATTATGGATAATTCTAAATTTTTCATTTCAAGAAGGTTCAAGAAAGTATGGAAAAACGCATGAGTTATTCTAATTTTAAAAAAGAAATAGTAGCTGATCAGGCAAACTATCGTCTGATATCACTAACTTGTGTATCATGTAGTGTGCTGGATCAACTTATTTGGGAGGACCTCATGAATCATTTGTCCAAATTTTACCTTTTCCCTCCAAACCAATTTGGTTTTCTACCTGGTAGGTCCACCACTCTGCAAATGCTAAATTTTGTTGTTGACTGGACATGATCTTGTGAATTGGAGATGCCGGGCGACATCGTCTGTATCGATTTACTATCCTGCAACCCTTCCAACTGTGCTGTTTGGTCAGACGCCAGGCAACACCTGTTGAGGTTAGAATCTGTGTAATCATTCTCACTGGTAACCTAAGGACCACAAACAAACTTAATAGCAAGCAAAACAATTCACTTTGACTCCTCCTCCCTGGAAATAATCGAATGCAAACTGAGGGAGGACCTGAAATCAATAATTTCCCAGGAAGACTTTTTCCTAATCTCTCATTACTGTTTTCTCTTTACTATTTTCTTTTCTAAAAAAGGATCGACAATGCAGTGATGGGGCAAGGAACAAAATAATATTACTCCCTTTTGAACCAAAAATATCGCACGCAGTTCATTTCTGAAGATTAACATTGAGGATCACAACGGTTGGTTGGACTCGTCTAGTTGTAAAAAGTCTTACACTCTCTTTCCCTCTACATTAGTAATCTCGTGACACATATTTATAGAAATAACATACTTAAAGTATGTTTGGAGGAAGTTATAAAAAAAATAATAACATCAGGAGAATTTGTGTTGAGCTGGAAGGACATCATGTAGCAGTTGGGCCTAAACCTAACTAGTGCTAACAGTTTGCAATATATACCTGGCTTCTGGAAAAGTTGATGAAACGGAAAAAACATATTTGGGAAGGAAGTTAGTGTATTACGTCAATAGTAGTACGAAATAAAGCAAACAAAAACTAATTCAGTCCATTATAACAATCCAGTACAATTTTAAAGAATTGAACACAGCAAATCAAAGTCACTCAACAATACAGATCAAAAATAGTTACTGTTAGGCTGAGGAGGAGCTGACTTCAAGAAAACAGCAGTCTTGACAGAAAACAGTAGACATTGTTAGTAAAGACATTGTCATATACATTAACTGTGTAAATTCAGAAATTGGAGAAATAAATAAAGAGTGACAAAAAGGGAAATTTTATGGAAAATGAACACAAATTAATGCGGAGGAGTAGAAGTGAGAGGAAAGAGAAATAGAGATTGATGGTGCACGAAGCACCCACCCTCCCAAAACTCCAAAGAAGTTAAGCAACTAGAGCGTCATAGCGAGATTTGAAAGCGTTAAGTGAAGGATCACAAACAAGAGATTGAGGGAGGGAGTTCCAGGGTTGAACAACCCTTTCCGTGAAAAAGTGAAAGCGAAGTTTATTCCGAGATACAGTGCCAGAAATACGGAGTGGGTGGCCACGAGTGAAGTTGAAATTTGGAATGAGGGAAAGAACAGGGTCCACATCAAGAAGATTGTGAATAAGTTGGTAGGTAAGTATCATGTCGGCACGATGAAAACGATCATGAATGGATGTAAGCCTAAGTTTACGTATGCGATCGGAATGGTATGGTATGGTATGGCGACGTTGGCAATTTTCAAGACGATTAAGTGAGTAAAGATTGTAGGGACGACAAATTTGGGAGCAGTAACCAAAGACTGGGAGGAGAGGTTTTATATAAAATAACAAACAGGGAGGGTGTAATGTTAGAGAAAAGTACAAAATGGGCTTTACGAAAGACTTTGTAGATGACATTTTCAGTGTGAAGATTGAAATTTAGAGCGTTATCAATAAGGATCCCAAGGTCAGGATGATTAGTAACAGGAGTGATAGGTTTGCCAGAAAGATAGTACGGAAAGCGAGGATTATTATTCCCAAGGTAAAGGACGTGTCATTTATCAGTATGAAAAAGAAGGGAATTGGTAGAGGCCCACTGCGCAACACGGTGGATGTCTTCTTGAAGTAATTTGCAGGAAACAGAGTCAGAGAAGGTTTTTAAGTCATCAGCACAGCATGCATTAGGAGAGCGAATAACAGAAGGTAAGTCAAAGATGAAAATATTGAACAGGAGAGGACCAAGAACGGAGCCTTGAGGAACACCAGAGGTAACGTGACACCAAGGAGTGGAGGAACCACGAAGGACGACCTGTTGCCGCCTAAGGAGTTTGTAGGAGTTTAGCCAGGAAATAATGCCAGGAGGAAAACCGAAAGTAGTAAGTTTGGACGAAAGCTAGCATGTGAGACAGTATCGAAAGCTTTACTGAAATCAAAGAAAACAACAAGGTCACATGGTAGACCAACGTCAATAAGTTTGGTAATGGGATCATACGTAGAGAGAAGATTGGTGAGGCAAGAACGTTCAGGAAGGGAACCATGTTGGGTGGCCGGAAGAATATTTAGTTGAGAACATTCATCAAAAAGATCAGCGTAGATAAACCGTTCAAGGATTTTGGAAATGGACGAGAGGAGACTTATAGGTCTGGACTTTGTAACAAGAAAAGGGGAATCCGATTTATGAATTGGAGTGATATGAGCATCCTTTCAGCATGAAGGAAAGGTACTAGAAATGATGGAATTAGAGAAAATGTGAAACAAAGGGATGGAAAGAGAAATGGCACTACTACGAAGAAAAAAAAGGATGAATGTTATCAGGACCTGAAAAAAGGTCTTCCTTAAGCGATAGGAGAGAGGAAAGGACATTGGATACACTGAAATGAATAACACCAGCAGCAGGTGAAATAGGATTGCGAGAAGATGCCGGAAGGAAAGTTGTGGGGAAAAAATGATGTAGCTTGGAACCAATGGTAACATCATCGAGGGAGACAGTATTGTCATCATTTCTGATACAGCTTAGAGGAACAGTTTTGTTATCATTTTTGAGGTAAGAAAACAGTAACTTGGGGTTGCTTTTGGAACGTTGAATAAGGAGCCTTGATGTCAAACGAAGTTTCAGCAAGTTTGATTTGCATGATAGCATTCACTCCAGCAGCGAGGAAGTTTGCCATGTTAGATGGAGACGGAAAGAAACGAAGCAGACGATACAAACGTTTTTTTTTGTTTAAGGAAGCACGCAGGTCAGGTGTGGACCAGGGTGGGCGGGATGGAGAATTCTTCTTGGCCACAGGAATGAAACGGAAGATAATGGCTTGAAGGAAAGCGGTAAGTATTTGAACTTGTGAGTCAACATGAAGATCGGCAAGTTCGGTAGACCAATCAATTCAGAAAATAATGTGGTTAATAAGCGTGTAGTCAGCTGAGCGAAAATTGTAAGAAGGAGAGCGACTGGCTTTGGTAGAAAAGTCAATATCAAGTAAAAAGTGAGGACATCATGATCGCCACGCTCAAAGGCAGTTGAGTGAGTGATTGAGGAGAGGTTGAGAGAAGGAGAGCAAATAAGCAAATCAAGTAAGCTGGAGCACTGGTTTGAACGATGGCGAGTAGGTTTCGTAACGTGTTGTACAAGATTATGGTCTTTGATAAAGTCCATAGTGCAGGGGTGTAGAACCGGTTTGCAGTCTAATCAATGAACGGACAGCTGCTGTTAGTTCCTTGACAGATGATTCAAGTAAGGAATGCCGCTGCAAAACGTGTGTGACGACGCGATTACGAAGCATCAAACAGTCGGCAAAAGCTAGGCATTGGTCGCAGAAATAGGTGAGATTTTTGTGTTTATCAATGCAGTCAATATGTAAAGGCATGAGGCCTAAAAATCCTGAAGATAAATTTTTTCTTAGCACTCACGGGCGCTAGGCCTATTTCATCACCTTCCACTTCAAAATTTTGTATCTCCAAGGAAAGTGGACTTAAGCGACTCCTGTTTGCACTATTTATTAGAACTGAATTTTCTCCTTCATCCTGTGAAAATAGAACTTTAAATTTCCACTTATTTCAATTTCTATGGCAGTTTCAAACTGAGCGCCGACGCACGCAATTCAAGTCGCCATTTTCCGAAAACGATCTGTAAATATTTACATGTACTCTCGAATTTATTTCCAGGCATAAAGACGACTAGCTTAGTGTTGTTTTAGATGTACCAGTACTATACGTTTTTATTTTTACTAAGGTGACGATTTTAGCAACCATGAAAACTTCGACTACTCTCACGTTATTATATGCAGCCGCGGTAATACACTTTAATTTTTATGCGTTATAGCATTTCGTACACAAGCTGGTTTATTTTAATCTTTTGCTAGGCTTTTATAAAAGCAATTATTAACGTAACTTTTTTTCATGAACTCTACTTTGTTCAAAATGGCAAACACAACTCCAATTAATTTACCGGACATTTTTTTGTGTGTATCTTGTATTTTTATTTCAGGGCTCCGACCATGGTGATCTCATTCCGAATGCAAAGTAATAGCCTTTTTCTTAAATTAAAAACAGTATATTTAATTTTGAGCATCAAACTTCGTTTCCCCCCCTTCTTTCAATAGTAGCGATACATAATATTGTAGGTTATTTTTATAGGCCTATTCACGTTGTTATGAGTTCCAAACTCAGTTGCACTTTCAAACCAAGGCCTCTAATGCCCAAAAGGCGGCAATTCCCTTCGCTCTTCAAGCTCCTGCATTTCCCTTCCAACCAGAACGTTCCATTGAATTTCCCCTCCACTCAGAGAGCAAAGCTACCCTGCCCGTCCGCGCTGCCAAGGCCACTTCCGGTATTGACAGCCTGGCCGGTCTGAGTCAGTCTCTCCTCCTCCCGATGTCTCCCTCTACCCCGCTCCACCCCCCCCCTGGTCGCTCTCCTACAGGGCCCGCGGTTTCCCAATACCTGGCTGCCAAGCAGCAGGTATAAAACTCAACTCCAGTGGGAGATCGTTAGCATAGCTCAAGACTCAAAGGCGGTTGGAACAGAGATGTTTTGTCTCAGTGTTGCCATGCCGGGAAAGGTAGTAGTTCTTGATAATAACAAGTTTAAATTGCATTTAATTTTTGGAACTATATTTCTAAATTTTTAGTCATAAACTTTAAACTTAACTTATAGCTTTGAGAAACTTATGGGTCGCCAAGACGCTATCGTCATTTCTGGTCTAGGGCACCCATAACTTAAGGGTTTAACGTCCCCTTCCTAAAAACCGGCTTTTTTTTCTATTTATGTAAACTCAGTGTTTACTAAATAATCAAGAGACCACCGAGATCTAGCATGTGTTATCGGTGAAGCAAGGGTCTTTCAAAAGGTAGTTTTCCTTATAACGCTAACCTAAATTCAGAGTGATAGATTGAAGTGATTTTAGTGCAAGAGTTGCTAACTTTGTTCAAACGACTGTTTTGCTAAATGTAAGAATCATCATGTAATTCAGAAGGTTGTGATAGCCTAAACCGACTTTTCTAGTCCAAATTTGTAATGTGAACACAATTCTGTTCTTTGCCGATTTAATGTAAATCCAGTGCTTTTAATTGAAAAGTCCCAGTTTTATTTGTAACCAACTAGTTACTTCGTGTTGTATAATAACTTGTCTTGTTTAATTAAAACAGAAAAGAAAGTTGTTTTAAACGACAGTCTGACTTCCGAGTCCAATTTATTTGCAAGGGTTGTTTCATACAAAACCATTTTTATTATAACTCCTAAGTAGGAAATTAAATTAACTACCCATCGTGGTGGCAGTGAACCGTGATAGATAGGAAATAAAAAGTTAGTTAGGACGTTGACGCTCTTCTGCTAACCGTGCAGTAGACGCTATGCTGTTTTTCCAACACAGTAAAAACCGCCACTTATGATATATTCTACAATAACCACAAGTACACCAGATGTCGATGCTATAGACAGTAGGCACCTCAAGACCCTGTAAGCGCCGCTCCAAAACTGGTGGCAGTGGTGAGATTTAAAGGTGCTGTGCCACTACACTACTTTCCCCTGCCATACTACCATACCAGTTCATCTTAAGAAGATGTCACAGTACAATTCAAACTGCAACCCCCTAGATGTCAGTAGCAACGTCTAAAATGCTACAGAAGTAGAAGTCAGCCTTAAAGCTAAAACAAGGCAAAACATCAACCCCGTATCCAGCTGGAGCCGGGAAGTGGCAACCCTCCCTTCACAAGCCGTGAAGCTGCAGGCACGCCTTCGGAAGGCAGGTGTTCCTTCAACCCCTGGAGCAGTCGACCCCCAAAAAGGAAACGGCACTGCTAGAGTGAAAATCCACTGGACTTCACCAGTGACTGTGCTCGAATTTCTACCAGACGTGTGACCACTACAATATGGATTCGATCTTTGATGGGTGATCAGATTGACAGACCGCACAGCGATTCTGCAGGAAATTCAGGTTAGTGCACATGGGTATAGTCCGGTTGGTAGGCCGAGTGTTTGTTTCATGCATTTTATGTATTTAATTATCCACCTGAGTGCTTAGGTAATATAAGAGTGCATTTATGTGTCCCCGACTGGATTGGGTTATAAGAGAAGTGTTTAAGTACTCGCTCTTTTTAACTTATATGAGAGTTATTTTGCGGCTGCAATTTTAACTGTAAAGATTGAAAACTAGAACGTTTTTTTCTTTAAAATTTAGAACTAACCTAACTTTCAAAATGGAAGAATTAGAAGCTGTTCTCGATCATATTCATTACAAAGACTTAAAGAAAGCTTGTTTGAATCTGGGTCCGTTGATGTTATTAATATAGCATTTAACGATCAGAAACTCACGTTGGACGAGCTAACGAACGAACTGCACAGTGCCATTGAAAAACGTGATGCTGCCATTTGGGCCAAAAAAGAGCTCGCTCTCAAGGAGAACGAACTATTTCTTAAAGCTGAACAATTAAAACTTGAAGCTTTGAAACTTGATCATGCAGCCAAGGAGGCCGATAAAATTCGGGCCCACGAGTTAATGATCCGTGACACAACCGCCCAGACTAGCGATGCCGCTACGGCGCTTGCCATTAAAAAGCTCGAACACGAGTTAGAATTAGCTAACAGACAAATAGAGTTAGCCAGATTTAGAAGTGTAAATGGTAACGATGGTACCAATCCAGTCCAGGTTTTACTAAGTGTTAATGCAGGTCCACGGCCCGGAAAAATTTCCAACGCTGTTAGATTATTAAATAGTTGGGGTCCAAAATCGGAAATCAATTCGTATTTAAAAATCGTTGAAAGAACAATGGAAAATGAACGTATTCCAAAGAGTGAATGGGTAGTAGGTTTACAACCTGTGTTAGGCGAAATTTTAGTAAAAATGTGCGATCAAATGAGCACAGCTAATGTGCATGATTACGATCAAGTCAAATTAAAATTACTTGAAAGGTTCGTACAGACCAAGGAGTCCGTCCAATCTGCATTTCGTAGTCTTGAAAAAGATCAAGACCAATTATTTCAACAGCACGCTTTTAAGCTCGAGACGTTGTTTTCCCGATGGTTGTCTCTCGCCGGTGTTAACGGTGATTTCAACCGATTGTCTAATTTAATTTTATTAGAACAATTTTACAAGTCTTGCTCAGTGGGTTTAAGAAAATGGTTGTTGGACCTGATTAAATCTGGGACGCTAAAGGAAGCAGCCAAATTGTGTGACGACTATACCACACGCAACAAGCAAATCTCTGTAGATGTTGCTGTTAAGACTGGCAAAGTCCAAACTGGCACACAGCCATCTAGCCAAGCCCCTAAGGCTTCGTCTAACCCCCGTAACGGTAATTGAAACCGTCGTCCTGCAACTAAACTGGCCGGTTCTGCAGAAGGTCAAAGTGACTCCACTGGTGGGGATTCTGCTAGCCAAAATACTAATAGAACATTTGAACAACCACGTAGGCCAAGAGCCAACGATGGCACGTGCTTTTTCTGTTTAAAGACCGGACCCATAGCAAAAATTGCTTCGCACGTAAAGCCCAAGAATCTAATGATTCAGTAGCTTCCCCCGCTTGTAACAATTTCATTATTAGCCAACCACCTGAACTTGTATTGTCGAAACACAGTCACGAATGGAGTGTTATTGGTGCTTAGTGTTTAGTGCTTAGGGACACGGGGTCTAACCACGATGTCATTTCTAGAGATTTGGTCAAACCACACCAATTCATGGGTGAATACATCCACTGTAGTAACGCACTCACAGAGCAAACTACAGCTCACGCAATCGCTAAGATTGACGTGCAGACGCCCTATGGTCTTTAAACCACAGAGGCTTTGATCACCGACCACACTGGTGAACATTTCCAGATGCTTTTAGGCATTCCTTCCCAGACTATTCTGGAAGAAAGGGGATTAAAAACTTTACCTCCTTTTGCAAACGCAGTGACTCGTTCGCAAACACGTGACGAGAACAGCTCCCGATTTTATGACCCAATTATCGTGAGTTAACATCAAGCGATGATGACAGTTCAGATAGCGAGGCTGAACAGCGTGAGGTTCCTCCACGAGTAGCACCACCTAAAGGCTTTATCAACCCTAGAGTAGATCGTTTAGATGATGCAATTCTAGGCCCCCAAACAGACCAGTTTTCAAAACTGCTGAACATTGATAAACCTGCTTTTGCTAAGATGCAACTTAAGTGTCCAACTTTAACCCAATGTTGGCAAACTGCTGAACTTTCCGTGGAACAGCAGGACGAAAACAAACGATTTTTCGTCGACAAAGGTTTGCTTTTCAGAAATCCCTTTCGTCCTTTAGGTAAGCCGTCAATAGAGAGACAGTTAGTGCTTCGTAAAGCATGTAGGAATTTTGTGTTAGATACAGCGCATGCCAATGCATGGGCAGGCCATTTGGGCCGGTCAAAAACTAAAGACCGTGTTTCTGCATTGCTGCATTGTTTCACCGATATTGAGACTTATGTATAATCTTGTTTGACGTGCCAGAAAAATGGCAAAACAGGGCAAAAATGTGTTGCTCCCATGGTACTTGTGCTAATGGACGGAGAGCCTTTCAATAGGTATGTTATTGACATTGTTGGTCCAATTAGGCCTACAAGCAAGGCTGGTTTTAAGTATATACTTTCCCTACTTGACCCTGCAACAAGGTTCTCTGAAGCTGTTCCCCTTAAAGAGGCTAACAGCCAGAGTGTTGTTGATGCACTGCTGCAAGTATTTTCTCGACTACGATTTCCTGGAGAGCTCCAGTCTGACTTGGGCTCACCGTTCATCTCTGAACTCACAACTTTGTTTTTGGAAAAGTGTGGAATTAAGTACATAAATTCCAGCGTTTGTCACCCCCAATCCAACAGCGTCGAATGCTTTCACCGCACACTAAAGGCTGCGTTGCGTGCAGAGGCTACGAGCATCCTGAAGACTGGGAGAGGTGTTTACCCGGAGCAATGTTTGCTCTCCGTACAGCTCCTCATGAGAGCACCGGCTTCACTCCTGCTGAGCTTGTTTACGGCCGTAACATCAAAGGCCCACTGGAGTTGGTTAAAAGCCAATGGGTTGAGCCAGACGTTCACCCAAGTGTATTAGAATACATCCTGGACTTGCTTCAGCGATTCAAGTATTCCCGTGAGATTTCTCAAGAGAATATCACAAAGTCCCAACTTAAAAACAAGTCATTATATGACAGAAAGGCAATTGAACGTAAGTTCAAGGAGGGAGATAAAGTATTAGTGCTAAAACCTTCCCGAACCAATAAGTTAGACATTTATTGGGATGGCCCATGTGTGGTGTTGAAAAGATTGTCTGACACAAACTACTTAATAAAAAATCGTTTGGTGCTCAAAAGGAGACAGTCTACCACGTTAACCTCCTAAAGCCCTATGTGCCTAGGGAAGGAGCTTCTAATTATGCTTTTTCTGACGAACGTGATTCTGCTCACCTTGACCATGTTTGGACAGGTCAGCCTGGAGATTGCCACATTACTGCTAAGGAAGCCATGAGTCGTTTTAAGAAAATGGGCTCTTTACCTGAACAGCAGAAGAGCGACTTGCTCGACGTTTTTGAACGAGTGGATGGTGTTTTCTCCACACTGCCAGGTCGTACCGATCTAGTCACACACGATGTCGAATTAATTAATCCACACGTGAAACCCTGCAAATACTATCACCATGCGAAGTATGAGCGTGACTTGATTGCTACGGAAATTAAGCGGATACTTGATTTGGGTTTAATTTTTGAAACCAATTCACAACACGGTTGCCCCATGATTATTGTTTAAAAGGAAGATGCCAGCCCACGTCTGGTAGCAGACTGCCGTGAGTTGAACAATAACACCGTCACTAAAGAGTATCCCATTCCGAACATTGAGGAGTGTATCGAATGGGCCGCAAAGAGGAAATTTATTTCTATATTTGATTTAAACAGAGGATTTTGGCAAGTGCGTTTGATGCCGCAAGCTTCTTTAGCTGCCACAATTACAACTCCCATTGGGAAGCTTGCTCCCCTCATGATAAACATGGGGATGAAGAATGCCCCCTTCTGCTTTCAGAAGTTGATGGATGGTGTCACTAGGGGCATGGAAGAGTATGTTACCCCTTTCCAAGCATGTCGCCTAAACGTGGCAACAACATCTCGATCATGTCTTTAATTTCTTTCTGCTGTCAAGAAAGCCGGGCTCATGGTCAATGCCGGTAAGTCTAAGGTTGCTTGCAGCAAAGCCACCTTTCTGGGTCATGAAGTGGGGGGAGGTTCTCGAACTCCTGCTGAAGTGAAAGTTTTGCCAGTGCAAAAATTCGCTCGGCCACAAACTAAGAAGGATGTCCGTTCTTTTCTAGGTTTAGTAGGGTACTATCAAAGGTACATTAATCACTACTCTGAAACCTGTGCTTGTCTTACAGACGCCTTGAAAAAGTAAGCACCAGATCCCGTTTTGTGGGATGAATCTTAACAAACAGCTCTTGATTCTTTGAAATAAGCTTTAGTGACATTTCCAGTCCTGAGAGCTCCCGACTTTAGTCAAACGTTCATTCTATAGTGCGACTGTTCTAAACGAGGTATGGACGTCATTTTGTCCCAGAGTTTGATGGTGATGAACACCCCTGTCTTTATGCCTCACGCCAATTGACAACAAGGGAACAAAATTTTGGAAATACAGAGAAGGAATGTGCTTGTTTGGTATGGGCCATTGCGAAACTTCGTCCGTACATTTATGGTACCAAGTTTCTCATCGAATCAGACCACAAACCCCTTCACTGGCTGAAACAAATGTCTGGCAAAAATCCCAGATTGTTGCGATGGAGTCTTAATCTTCAAGACTATGACTATGAGGTCAAGTACAAACCTGGAAAGTCACACACAAATGCAGATACCATGAGTAGGTATTTTGTTAAAAACAAACAGTTGAGTTTTTATTATTAAAAGCTAAACCAGTGGTGGAGCTAAAAATTTTGCTCTGCATTTTTTTATACATTTTCTTTAATTGTTAAAAGGTACGTTGTCAGGGCAACCTCACTCAAAGAAACTGTCAGCGTTCCCGTTTCGGACTTTAAACCTAAATTTTAAGTGCCAATGTTATTTTCCCTGTCATTAGCAACGCCTTCCTTTGTGAAAGGATATTTACAGAGATTGTACAACACGTTTAAATGTTCATTAGGAACATTCTACGGGAGTTCAGTGGTCCCTGGCTATCTCCTCTTTAAGTTTTCTACGAAATGGCTTTCTTTAAAAACAGCCGTCTGTCTCACCTCTGAGTGCAAAGGGTTAACTCTATCGTTAAAAGGTTGTTGGGTCTAAGCCTTAAACCTCCCAATGTTGTATTTTTATGTGTAAGTTATGAGGTCTACCTCAAAACCCTTCTGTGTTTAATTGTCCTATGTAAACAAGTTGTCTGATATACCTCAAATCAGTCCAGTGGTAATCTAACTTTAAATAGAGCTTATAGTTGCCCATGCGCTCATAGTACTCTCTATTCCGATCCTTAACGCAAGCTAGATCCTGAGGAGTGCGCCTCGTGGTTTTTTTTTCGATGCTTTCCAAGATAATAAAAATAGCATTCTGTGAATTCTGCGAGTTAGAGCATTAGATGTTGCATTATATCACTTAATAGTTAACAGTTACAAAACATAACCTGTACTTTTTATTTTGCTTAAATATTCAAACGGTGTGTACGATATTCCTGAACAGGCAGCGCGGACCATCAAAAAAGTTTATTTCTGTAAAAACTAGTGTTTTTAACTTTGTTAATTTTGCATTAATTTAATTTTGCGACAAAATCCCAAAAACGAGAACAGAACTTGGCAATTTTATTTTAATTTAAAATTAGTGTTGTTTTAAACTTGTAACTGATCCAAAGCTAGGAACAAGTAGCTCAAAAATACTTTTTTTTTCGCAAATTTTGAAAGTAAATGGTAAAACTACAAACTCCCTAGAAGTTGGAACTTTCTATGTTGTTTGATTGCTTGAATCAAGGGTTTGATTCTTTGCAAATTTTACATCGTTTGGCAGCTTTTGTTGTTACATACCTATGTGCACCAATCATTTGTTGTAGGCTTTCATTTGGCGTTCAAGAGGAGCCCAAATGAAATCTCCCGTTTGGGGGCGTGTAAAGTCATGAGGCCTAAAAATCCTCAAGGATAAATTTTTTCTTAGCGCTCACGGACGCTAGGCCTATTTCATCACCTCCCACTTCAAAATTTTGTATCTCCAAGGAAAGTGGACTAAACGACTCCTGTTTGCACCATTTAATAGAACTTAACTTTCTCCTTCATCCTGTGAAAACAGAACTTTAAATTTCCACTTACTTCAATTTCTATGGCTGTTTCAACTAAGCGCCGACGCACGCAATTCAAGTCGCCATTTTCCGAAAACGAACTTGTAAATATTTACATGTACTCTCGAATTTATTTCCAGGCATAAAGACGACTAGCTTAGTGTTGTTTTAGATGTACCAGTACTCTACGTTTTTATTTTTACTAAGATGACGATTTTAGCACCCATGAAAACTTCGACTACTCTCACGTTATTATTTGTGGCCACGGTAATACACTTTAATTTTGATGCGTTATAGTATTTCTTACACAAGCTGGTTTATTTTAATCTTTTACCTAGGCTTTTATAAAAGCAATTATTAACGTAACTTTTTCTCATGAACTCTACCTTGTTCAAAATGGCAAACACAACTCCAAATATTTAATCGGACATTTTTTTGTGTGTATCTTGTATTTTTATTTCAGGGCTCCGACCATGGTGATCTCAACCCGACAACTAATAGCCTTTTCCTTCAATTAAAAACAGTATATTTAATTTTGAGCATCAAACTTCGTTCCTCCCCCCTTACTTCAATAGTTGCGATACATAATATCGTAGTTTAGTTTTATAGGCCTATTCACGTTGTTATGAGTTCCAAACTCAGTTGCACTTTCAAACCAATGCCTCTAATGCCCAAAAGTCGGCAATTGCCTTTGCTCTTCAAGCTCTTGCAATTCCCTTCCAACCAGAATGCTCCATTCAATTTCTCCTCCACTCAGGGAGCAAAGCTACCCTGCCTGTCCGCGCTGCCATGCTCACTTCTGGTATTGACAGCCTGGCCGGTCTGAGTCAGTCTCTCCTCCTTCCGAGGTCTCTCTCTACCCTGCCCCCCCCCCCCCCCCCCCCGCCGCTCTTCTACAGGTCCGCGGTTTCCCACTACCTGGCTGTCATGCAGCAGGTATAAAACTCAGCTCCAGTGGGAGATCATTAGCATAGCTCAAGACTCAAAGCTAGAGGTCACTACGGCGGTCGGAGCAAAGATGTCCTGTCCCAGTGTTGCCATGCCGGGCAAGGTTCCTAGTGATAGTAACTAGTGATAGTAACTAGTTGAAATTGAATTTAATTTTTGGAACTATATTTCTAAATTTTTAGTCATAAACTTTAAACTTAACTTATAGCTTTGAGAAACTTATGGGTTGCATTTCTGGTCTAGGGCACCCATAACTTAAGGGTTTAACGTCCCCTTCCTAAAAAAAAAGCTATTTTTCTATTTATGTAAACTCAGTGTTTACTAAATAATCAAGAGATCACAGAGATCTAGCATGTGTTATCGTTGAAGCAAGTGTCTTTCAAAAGGTAGTTTTCCTTATAACGCTAACCTAAATTCAGAGTGATAGATTGAAGTGATTTTAGTGCAAGAGTTGCTAACTTCGTTCAAACGACTGTTTTACTAATTGTAAGAATCATCTTGTAATTCAGAAGGTTGTGATAGCCTAAACCGACTTTTCTAGTCTAAATTTGTAATATGAACACAATCTGTTATTGCCAATTTAATGTAAATCCAGTGCTTATATTTAAAAAGCCCCAGTTTTATTTGTAACCAACTAGTTACTTCGTGCTGTATAATAACTTGTCATGTTTAATTAAAACAGAAAAGAAAGTTGTTTTAAACGACAGTCTGACTTCCGAGTCCAATTTAATTTGCAAGGATTTTTTAATTACAAATTCATTTTTATTATAACTCCTAAGTAGGAAATTAAATTAACTACTCATCGTGGTGGCAGTGAACCGTGATAGATAAGTCATTAAAAGTTAGTTAGGACGTTGACGCTCTTCTCCTAACCGTGCCGTAGACACGCTATGCTGTTTTTCCAACAAAGTAAAAACCGCCACGTATGATTTATTCTACAATAACCACAAGTACGCCAGATGTCGGTGCTATAGACAGTAGGCACCTCAAGACCCTGTAAGCGCTGCTATAAATAACAGTTTGAGTAACACTTACACATTTGGCGTGAAAACTTGAGCAGCACAGGTTGCAAACATCGGCTGTGGTTGGGTGGTAAACATCGATAGTACAAATGGGGTAGAAGCTCAGACTGATGCAAACACACGCCATGGTCGCCAGTCCGCAGAGATCCGCATGAGGAGGATGAGGAATTCTTTTCTCACACTATCTCCTCGTTCATACTGAGTAGTGAGACATTTAGGTTACAACTTTAGGTTACAACTTTAATATTCAATAATTAGTTTAAAAATAAGTCAGTATCAAATATATTGTAACTTCACATGGATTAAATTGAAATGAGTTAGTGTGAATCATAAATTCTAAATAGGTGTAATAATTGTAAATTAACATTTCACCAAAATGAATTCAGAATAAAACTCTTCTAGTCTTTCCGTGGAGTCCGCTCTAGTTAACAGCTCAGCTATCAACTTTACTCTGGGAGTATGTGCCAAAACAATTACTAGCAGTTCTTCAAGCTCACGCTTGACCCATACTTTTCTGGTGAAGAGCATAGAACACCTACAATATGCCAAACTATTGATGGGGTCAGTGTTGACTGGTTGTCTGAAAAATCATATATGCACCCTGTATAAGTAGGTTTGTCCATGATCAA
The DNA here is from genome assembly GCA_023313725.1 of Lithobius niger. Taxonomy (NCBI): domain Eukaryota; kingdom Metazoa; phylum Arthropoda; class Chilopoda; order Lithobiomorpha; family Lithobiidae; genus Lithobius; species Lithobius niger. Next base: position 45,155 of record JAHWFP010190457.1, read on the forward strand.
TTAATATTTCCACGAGTCACTTCAAGTCCCTTATGCATTCCATTTTAGGTAAGACTTCAGCTTCAGAACTGCTCAAAGCTACATTTTTTCTTTGTCATATTCCACTTTACAAGACTCCCAACCACACGAACCCATGAACCATGTAAACCCAGAGAAACCTCGAGAGACCTTAGTCACACACCCGGTCACATTAGAAAAACATTTTGATTGTCCATAATTGTCACATGAATAAGACAGTGACAAATCACGTGCACCATTGTGTCTTGGTATTCTCTTAGCAGCTACCCAATCTATCTAGTTGGGCTATGTTATAACAAGACAGGTTAATTACAGCATGACTAACGTCAGGGCAAGTTTCTGATAAAAGGTATATCTGTCATCCTGTGAAAGACATATTTGGTTACAAGCTTGTGACTGGGCACAGTCATCGATGTTTTGAGTGGTAAGTGAGTGTTCCAACTGGTTTAAATTCCGTGATGTCGAAAGTTTTAAGGATTTTTTCCATGTACTTTATCTGATACTTACAAATTCCCTGAGAAGTAACTTCCATAAGAAGTTCTAAATAAACGCATTTATCGTTTCTACGATAGTGAAATATTCTGCTATCTCTTTGAGTGCTAAATCTATGAACGTGTCTGTTGTACTAAAAAGACAACATCGACATGTACTACCATTAAAATACGTCTGAATCCAATAGTTTTGTAGAAACTAAAGAAATTACACGCAATATCCACTTCCTTCATCTTCAAAAACCACTGTAATTCATTCTGTCTTTGAATGTGTAGAGCTTTGAGAAGTGTACAAACATAGGGTTTCCCATTCTTTATTTTTGTATATCCTACTGGGGGCCTTAACTATATTAGGTTATCGACTTCTCTGTATAACTATGCTGTGTGGATATCGCTTATGTGGAACTTGTGGCTTTTCATAGTTGCAAAGGTAAGACTAGCCACAAAGTGTTACCCCTAATAGCTGATCGAGATTTTCCTTTAGTAAAGTCTCTTCCTAGCTGAATTCCCGAAACCTATGAATCTCGCCCTATATATTTGAACACCAGTCCTTGTGATATTACTGAAAACCCACTTCCAGTTCATGACTTTAGCATTTTTGGATTTATTTATAACTTCTCGAATTTCTGAATCATCCAGAGAATCTATTTCAGAACTTCATGGCAAGGTTCCAGTAGGTAACATCAGGATTTCAGTAATACTCATTATAAGTCATGAGTAGTGGTGCTAGTTGCTCTCCAAAGTTATAACACGTTCAATCCTGGCTTCTACAACCAACATTTGCCCTATCCACGATTATGCCAACCTGTGACATCGTTGCATCAACATCATAGAGTAACGTATAGAATTTCAGATATGGACCCAATCCATACATGTGCCCAGTTCCACATCGAGATGCCAACCCATCGTCACACATTCACCCTACCTCTACAATTTCAATTCCTCAGGATTTCAATTGACAAAGACGTCGAGGACGTGATCAGCATACCTTCAGGAATTGTACTCTGGTCAATCCAACATTGTATTCAGTCGACTCAAGGTGCTCACTTTGTTATGGTATGGGCACGCTTATAAATACTCAGAAATAAACTATGTGTTTTAGTGCACCAGACACGTTATTATATTTAGCATTCAAAGAGATAGGTAAAAATGCCTCTATTGTAGAGACTGAATACGTTTTATTAAGAACTACTGATGGAAGTTACTACTGAAGAAATTTTATATCTCGCAATACTAGTACATTCACAATACACTCGCAGGCAATATGCAACGCCACTAATCAACCTCCTGATCAAAGATGACCAGTGCTGAACTGCCGTCCACGAAATGATCTAGAGTATCGAGTCCCTCAGCACAGTTCCTAAGAGAATCATCCAACAATGTACCTCTATAGGTGACCAAACACGACTCAAGGATTAACACAGAGAATGTCAGTTTCCACTGTCGGGAACACAGAGCTTATACCCTAGACACCACCCTCATATATCTTCAATCCATCACCAGTACTTATTCTACCTTCCCATTTGAGAACTATGAAAACTGTATGTATGTACTAAATATTAAGAAATGTTGCAACCAGAATACAGGAGCTAAAACTATAGCTAACTCCTTTATTCAAAATTCTGGAGCAACACTTGGGATTTTAAGACAGTGTTAATCCTTCTAAGACGTCTTAGCGGGTTTGGATTACAGAAAATTAGTAAAGTATATTTGACGTAATATTTCCAAGAAATGATTGCTATTAATCCTTTTAAGACAATGCTGATCCCCTGCAGAATTATTTATAGAGGATTTGGATTAC
>JAHWFP010190457.1:52464-113864 GCA_023313725.1 Lithobius niger
GCTTTTTATAATATCTGTTCTTTTAGTTACGTTTTTTATGTTACATCCGTATTTTATACGCTTACGTTTTTTTAATACTAATTTCTTAATATTTACTACATACAGTTTCCATGGTGTTGAGATTACAAAGCAAATTACCACGAGTGTTGGATTTAAGTTGAATGAGGGTAGTTTCTAGGGCATAAGCACTATGTTTCCAACAGAGGAAATTTACATTCTTTGTGATTTCCTTGAATAAGAATTGGTAACCTCTGGACGTATTTTGTTGGTTAATTCTCTAAAGAAATTGTGCTGAGGGGGCTCAATCATCCGAATAAATTTAGTGCACTATAGCAGTACTGGTCGTTTTTGATCGGGTGGTTGATTAGTGGCATTGTGTATTGATTTTGAGTGTATTGGGAGTGTGCAAGTATTGCGAGACATACAAATTTCTTCAAAAATAACTTCCATAAGGAGTTCTAAATATAATGTATTCGGGGCTGCATGAGTCGTCTGTAGTCACTATTAGGATTGCTACCATGTGAAGAAGGTCGAGGGGGGGGGGGGAATTGAGGCTTAATGGCGCATCGTGGTCGAGGGTAACATAGACATGACTTACAACTAGATCACTGATTTCAACACTTTCTTTTGAACCCTTTCATCCAGTAACACATTACTCTTTCCTCTGAGGCCATTACTATAAAGAAGGGTTGACTATGTAGTGAAAGAACGAGGAACAAAATAATGTCACTAACTTACTATTGGCCCGTGAATATCGCATGTAGTTTATTTCTGACAAAGCACATTGAAGATTATTACTGTTGGTAAGCTAGTCTAGTTGTAAAAGGACTTGGACTTAATTCACAAACTCCCGTTCCCTTTTCAATTTCGTATCAGAAACACAATTTTTCTACAAATCCCATAGTCAGAGTACATTGGGAAAAAGTTACAAATGTTAATATTGACCTAGTTCGCACTTTTCGACTATATTTTTTTCTTCTTTATCGAAATTTGATCAATCCATTTTTAATGTGGTAAGTCCTAGCGCTATTTTAGTTCTGGTCTAACTGCGTTATGGCATACTCATAACTGAATAAAAAGTCTACTAAAGTTTACGTTAAGACTTTAAAAAATTAATCTTGAAGTCTTAAAGTAAACATCAGAAGACTTTTTATTGAGTTGGGTTAACCCGTAAGGCAGTTGGACCTTAGCAAATTTCGATAAAGAAGAAAATAAGGTAGTCAGAAAGAGAGATTTGGGTCAATCAAAGACCGCTGCCGCGGTCCTTATGTAAGCCTCAGCATGAACTTCCATGTTAAACGTCAAACGTTGAACTCCAATAGTCTCGCCCAGAATTGACATAGACCAACGAAATTCAGTATTTCGGGTCGTGTCGTAACTCTTTCACTGCCTTACAAATTTTAATGACAACAATCAAACCGTTCGGCTACCACAGCATGGCCATTTGTTGTTGTTGTTGTTGTTGTTGTGACTCTTTGTCCTCACCTGAAGATCGAACCACAGAACCGATTTGCAAGTTCTATAGTTTAAAACGTAGGTATGGACAAGGTCTAGGACCTTCCGCAGGCTATTTTAACGCAACTACAATATCTTGACACGGAAAGCCAAATGGGCTAAAACGTTTGCTCCCACCTAGAGATCGAACCAATGAACTGATTTTCAATTTGTGTAGCTTAAAATGTAGGTATTAAAACCGACCAGGGCCTTTTGAACCCGGTTTTGATATGACTGCAGTATTCTCGTCGGCAGAGTAATTATTATTGCAGAGCACTGGGCAGAAATCATTAATGTTGCTGTTGGGACTCGTTATCCTCTTCTGGAGATCGAACCACAGAACCAATTTTCAAGTTCTATAGCTTAAAACGTAGGTATGGACAAGGCCTAGGGCCTTTCGCATGCTATTTTAATGTAACTACATTATTCTTGACACGGAAAGCCAAGTGGTTTAGAACTTTTGCTCTCACCTACAGATCGAACCAATAAACCAATTTTCAATTTATACAGCTCAAAATTTATGTATTAAAACCGATCAGGGCCTTTTGAACACGATTTTGATATTACTACAGTATTCGCTTCGGCAATTATTATTGTAGAGCACTGGGCAGAAATCATAAAGTGGAGTAACAAACTTTTGCAGAAATTTTGCAGAAAACATAAATTTGGTACACAGGTCTTTCTTAACAGTAAAAATCGAACCATCCATGGACCCCCAATGAAATACCTAAAGTACCATCAGTGCCCCCCCCTCCCCTCCGCCCTAGAACCTCCTCGTGATGCTTCCCAGGGGTTTGGGCAACAAATTCTTATAGATCAAGCTAAAAACATGAAATTGGGTGCAAAAGTTACTCTTAGCAGTATAAAACGAATCAGCCATGGAAAAGACTCTCTTATAACAGTTATTTTACATATATTAGAAAAAGACATCTAAGCCATCAGCATCGCACTAATATGTGTAAAAGAAGCTCCAGCTTGTTTTTTGGGCCGCTGGAGATTCTTTTACACGTATTAGTGCGATGCTGATGGCTTACATGTCTTTTTCTAATATCTGTTCTTTTAGGGCTTTAAGTTTTGTAAGGCTTACATCCGTATTTTATACGCTTAAGCGTTTTTTAATACTAATAGTAATACAAAACAAAAGCAAAGAAAAATAAGTTTAGTTGATTATGACAATCAAGTACAATAGATAGAAATGGATACAGCTAAGTAAAGCTGGTCAACAATAAAAAAATAGTAATATTTCTGTTAGGCTCAGTACATATTTCCAGAGAACAATAGCCTCGATAGAAAACAGTAGATATTGTAAACAAAGGCATCAACATATAAGTTTACAACGTTAATGCAGAAAGTAGTGAAATAAATAAAGACCGGCACAAAGGGAAGAAGTAGAGAAAAGGAATAAAAATTAATGTGGAGTAGTTGCAGTGGAAGTGGGCTAAGGAAATTCCATACAAAAAAAATAAACAAAAAACGAGGTAAGGGAGTAACATAACATGTCTGTGTCGTTAACCCTTTATCTTGCGCTGTTGTTTATAATTGTTTTATGTCATTCCTTGTATGACCTATTATTCCTTGTATTACCTATTATTTCTTGTTTGACCCATTATTTCAACACAACTTATTCTATTACATAACTTAAAGATATTGCTGAAAGTAACTAAGATAATAGCAAAAGCTATAATTTTTATAATATGAATATGACAAGTGAATCTTCAGCGAATAAGGGGATACAAAAGACCAAGCGGCCCAACACTGTATTAACGTGAAATGAAAACATCGATTTGAAAACGCTTGTTTTTAAATATGTTTCGTATATCAGAAACATGGTAGCATATGAAGAAAACTGCCTTTTAATGCAACAAATAAATGTTCTTCACATTAATGGCCCGCATTGTAATAGCACCTAATCATGGTATGCAGCGCCATAAATAACTTTCCAAAGGAAAATTGGAAACAAGCTTTCAGCAAAACTCATGCAATAGAATAACGTGATGCAGTAAGCAACCTTTATGCACCTACGTTTCATCCAAGTAAGTAAGAGCATAAATGTGGCTCACTGCACTACATTGTTCTAGCGTATTATTTTTGCTGATGGCTTGTTTCCAATTTTCTTTATATTATTTACAGTAATTTGGGTGTATTTGTTTAAATTATGTTTTTAAACAATGGATTGTTGCAAAAAGTTGTATTTTTTTTAAAGTAAGGGTAGCAATAAATAATTATTTATCTTGAAAATTATCCCCTAACAGCCTAACAATCAAAACAAAATTATGCCTAAAAATGTATAAATAATAGATGAATAAAACTCAGCGAGTTTTATGAACTCTAAGAGTTCATGATAATGGCAATAAAACTGTAATAACACTGTCGATTATAATTGGTGAACAGGGACGGGGGCATTAAGTTGTAGAGATTTGGTTTAATTTCGGGGGGGGGGGAGTGTGAGTTTTAGTTTTCTAGCGCAGAGGTCCCGGGTTCAACGCTACGAATCCTTTGGAGAGGGAGCGTATTAGTTACCACTGAAATAAAGAACGAAGCAAGGTCAACACCTAATAGATAATGTATTCGTAAATCATACCAAGGGGTGGCTCAGTTTTGCAAAAACATCGGGCGACATTTATTGTGGGAAAAGAGCAGGAGTGCTCTAAAATCTTACAATTAAATATCCTCAAAACAGATTATGGACTGGTAATTCGTGGATGACATTGACATTATTATAGGTTAAATACGAATAAGAGCTGCTAAATATTAAGGAAATTATGTGGGTGTCCAGAAGTTAAGGTCTGAGGGCGAACTGCAATTGCGTATTTTTACGGACAAGTCGGCAGAGAAGCCCAGCTAAGAAAACCTGCTTCTAACGTTAGCTAATATCAAAACCCAACAACGGCATACGAGATTCTTGCGGGAGCAACAATAAATGTAGCACTACGGCACAATAGCCAACATCTCGTAACGGGCCAAGGTTATCAAGGAAGGTCACTGGTAACAAAGCAAATCTAATAGCTTCGACCTCGTTATAAGGAAAACACTGTAGACACTACGAATAATTGAACGTGAAAAGTTGTAACATACGATGCAATGGTTTAAAGAGTAGCAAGTTCATTTTACCTTAAGCAGTAAAGCAGCAGAAGCCCCAAACGTGTAGAGAGGCCATCATAATTGAACGTAATTGCATTAGGACACAGCATACAAGAATCTTTTCCTCATTTTGGCAACCCACGACGGTGATCAAACGTAGTGAGTAGACCAAATCAGGCGGACGAGAAGTGACGTCAGACCAGCTAACGAATGTCTCAAGACAATAGTGACATCTGATCCCTTCAGACGATGAACCAGGAACACCCGTAGCATGGGGCGAATCGAGTCTAAGTAAAAAAAAGAAGATTAGCACACGTGACCAACTAGAACAGGAAAGGAACAAAATAAAGGAAAAACATGCATGCTGTTCAACTATTTTAGTAATTAAAATGTCTTAATGTTTATTAATTTGGGTTTATGCGTTCCCGAAATATATGAATCATAAAATAACATAAAATTTATGGCACACCATGACTCAAGGCCAACTGAGATACTAACCTTATTAGACAGCATCAGAGAGGGGTTCTCCAGCCCTCAACCACACAAAAGGAGGAGGCGAACAAGCTAGAGCAAACGGGAGCTTCGACAACACTAAGGTAACAGTGCGGCTATTATATTTGATGCAATGAAATAGAATTTAATTAGTTAAACTAAATCAGCAAGACATACTAATGTTTAACAAATGATTAAGTTTAAACCAATTAAATAAAGAGGAACCCAAGTGGTTTTTCAACTTTTTTATTCTTCATCACAACACTTGAACTGGTTCTTAATTGAATTGACCAATTTCAAAATGGTATGACATGTAGGATTTTGCCAGTCATGTGGCATACCATTTAGACCTACAAATTACTGGCTCAAAAATGACGATGAGTACCTACCTGTATTAGACTGAATATGCCTTGCATTGCCAGAAAAATTATATTGCAAAGAGTCGAAGTTATTACTCTCTGCGTGACTTCCATCAATGCATAGGGCACAATTAAAAGGGGAAATAAAGGTGGGAATGAACAATTTGAAAATGGATATTAAAAAAATCTTATAGTTTAAAGCAAATGAGTGACACTGAAACATTTGAAAGGTTGTTTTGCGATAATTTGAAGCACAAGACCCAGCACACTGCACACCAATATTTTGGCACTTTTAGTAGTTACAGGAATGAGCCACACCTTTCACTTACGCAAATTCATATTGGATAAATAAAACTAAGCGAGTTTTATGAACTTTAAGAGTTCATGATAATGACAATAAAACTGTAATAACACTAAGGTAACAGTGCGGCTGTTATATTTGATGCAATGAAATAGAATTCAATTATTTAAACTAAATCAGCAAGACATACTAATGTTTAACAAATGATTAAGTTTAAAGCAATTAAATAAAGAGGAACCCAAGTGGTTTTTCAACTTTTTTATTTTTCATCACAACACTTGACCTGGTTCTTAATTGAACTGACCAATTTCAAAATGGTATGACATGTAGGATTTAGCCAGTCATGTGGCATACACTTTGGACCTACAAATTACTGGCTCAAAAATGACGAAGATTTGTTGTATGTACATGGAGTTTGCCCGAAATATTGGCACATTTATAATGACAAACTACAGGTAGCACTTCATTTTCAGTCCAGAACTGCAATGCATTTGCGGAGGCCAAACTTGATTTGACTTATGAGACAAGAAATGGGCCTTATTCTTTAAATTACTTAGTAACTTCACTTTAATCCTGGTTATTATAAGGTGCCAGATGCAATTTTAAAAAATGATGTTAATGTTACAACCTAAATTCAGCAGTTGGCTGATTGAGTCAAGGTTGCTTGGAAACAGCAGTGTGCACTGACCACCAAGAGGAAAGGGTTAACTTATTTAAAAGGGCACGCTGAGTTTTTTTCTCCTGGGCCTTTTTTTTTGCTCGTTAGTCTTTTTTTTTACACTTTTTGAATCCTGTCTCTCTTTTATACCCTTTTATGCCCCTTTCTGCTCCTTCCCTGGCCTTCTTTTTGCCCATTTTAGCCTCTAGGCTCTCTCTCTCTCTCTCTGGCTACAACAACAGTGTTTATCAGTTTAGAAATCCAAAATAGAGCATTTTTTTTTATAAAAAGTGCAAAAAGGGCATATTTTCCAAAGAGCGTCAGGTCCAATGCCCCTATTCCCCTCTTGTGCACACCACTGCTTTCAGTAACAAATGCAAATAGTTTGTTTATAGGTTACCCAAAACTATGAAAAGTAGTATAAGGAGGGGATTTTGAGGGTTCAGTGCTGTATCTACTGTGGCCATAGAAAGGAAAAAAATGAGAGCCAGCTATATGTTCATTAGGTACAATCATGCACAGACGCGCAGACACAGACACAAGTGACACATATGGCACTAACAGCAGCAAAAAAGAAAGACTGGATATTAATAACAATTGTCATAATTAATAAGTTAATAACAATTACAATGCCATCATATTTACACTGCACATAACTAAAACTCGTTATGGCTTTATGGTAAATAAACATAAATATATACAATTGCAGTAATGATGAATTATAATTTCCTATGGTTCATGCAAATAAAGGTTACAAAGTTCCGTGTCGTGGTATCACTTTTATTTATGATGGATTTCTCTTGCAATGTACATGATGATGGTCGTTACCACATAAATTGTTCTTAGCAATTCCAGAAAAAACTTCAAGAAACATGTGGTTGCTTCGTTCAGTCAAAAAAGCTGTAAAAACATCCCATATTTTAGTCAGTGACACATTATAAATACACTGTTGTCAGGCATAAACTCATTAGGAACATGGAGCTTAAAGGATGGAGGAGACGCTCATCATTGCGGGCTTTTTGTCATGCCTTTAGTTCTTATTGGTATGAAGGGCAGCTATTTTCCCTCTCCTTGAAGAAACCACAGTATTGAATAGCGCACTTGTGTAAGCTATAGTTGGATCTGATAAAATTGCAGCAGATCTAACTCACTGCAAGTTAACCAAGAATAACAAATTTTCCTATTGTCTCAACCCAAAGCTCCTTTTCCTGTTTAGTTTTCAAACCAGAAAAAAACATGAACGTAATACTTTTGGTGTAAAATGCTTTATATGGGGAAAAAACGCAATAAACATTACTATAAGCTGTGTTTTTTTTTTCAAATTAGTGTTTTTAGAGTGAATAAGGGTCTTAATATTTTTAAAAAATATAGATGCATTAGCCTAACTAAAAACACATGAAAATAACAGATTTCCCAAGACATGTTATGCGTCCCAAGATGCTTATCTGTAAAAATAAAAAAAAATAAACATAATTTGCATAACTGTACCTATCATACTGTACGTTGCACATATTTTCTTAGGCCCATGGATGGTGATATATTGTAGTGTCAGAATTTGACTGTTGGATAATTTTTCTGTACAGGTAAAAATTGGGTAACAATTGCAAAGAATTTTAATGAAATTAAAGGCATGAAGAAAAAATTGCAAAGGTTTGTGTGTGTAGAGAGGATATAGTTTAGGGAATAATGCAGTTGCCTGAATGGGTGTTTTTTGTCATATTTTTAATAGCATTTTATCCCTGCAACCATCAAAATTAAGGTTGCTATGTAAAGATTTAAATAAAAATACTAAATAAATTATTCAAATGAATAAGTAGTTGCCTGCAGAATGATCCCTGGACAAAAAATGTTGCTGCTACCTGTGAAATGAAATTTTTTCTTCATAAACGTCTGGGGGGGGGGTCGATGAAAAGTTATTTTACATTTTTCGATACTTTCCCCTTTTCCAAAAAAATAAAAAAGAGCATGCAAAATGGCTTCATATGTAGGGCATTTTTCTTACTTTTCCCTTAACCAGCTCATCAACAATTAATAGTTGTAGAGTTCGATGGTCAGCATACTAAGGTTTGTTTTACGATTATGGTTTTATTTACCTGTTTATGATCAGAGACAAAAGCCAGCCAATGTCTAAGTCCAAGAATACAGCCAGACATACCAAATAAGACTACTTGGCAAAAAATAGCAATGGAAAAATAAACAAAAATCTTGAATGTTGGAAGAAAGCAGGATCTACTTGGAAATGTCTCTCCCCAGCCCCTTCCCCAAATAGATATATTTTTTCTTTGAGTACAAGTGTGCGCCTCTTGCTTGGTTGGTGCGATTACATTTTGCATTAGCTATGGTTCGATCGTAAAATTTCCACGGACGTTTTCAAATTATTTATTTCTATAAATAATTTCCACGTGGCAATAATAAATCTGTATTTACATATGACTACATTTTCCTCAGTCCTCTGTGAGTCGACAACATCTTCTTACACCACAAACATTTCTGTCAAAACTACGAAAACCAAGTAAACTATAAGAATCGCTCAGAAGCGAAGAAGGGAAAATGACTGTTGCAGAAGCTTCTCCAGAACGAGCTGGCTAGCGTGGAGTGTCCTGTCCTATTGAAAGTCCATGGTAGGAACAAGGTTTCGTACTTAGTGTTTGTAATAAATGCTTCAATTGCCCACTTTGATAAAATCATTTGAATATAGAGGGTAGTGCAAAAGTCTGGAGAAGCCTACGGCCATTCCAAATCTACTAGGAAGAGCACCACGAAAATGTACATGCAAATGCTGTGGGTCGGGTTACATGTAATGATGCTCGTTTTAATAACCTTGGAATGGTCGTTCATCACGACGCAAAATTTTGAATTACACGCCATAGAATATAAGGATAAATTGAAAAGTAGCAAAGAACTGCAAGCCAATGCCAAAGAAAAAAAAATGAGAATCAGATCATTAGGGTAGGACTTATCTTTCAAACAAATTAGTCATAATAGCTTCAGTGCATGTCTTCATGATGTTCATCAGAGAAGGCGCCATACCAAACGAAATTATCGCAGCAGTACGGGATACAGATAAAGTTTTTTTCTTACCTATCCAGAAACGTGTGGTGCATTTTCCATGATGTATCTATAGATTATGATTGTCCACTCACTTTAGGATCACACATTGCCTTTGATATATTTTCTATGAAACCTAGGCTAGGCTAAGCCTCTAAAAAACTCTTCCATAAATTCCATTTTTTTCATGCCTAAACACAACAGGTTACCAGTTATCCATTTTATATAACTTCACAAAGGAAGGATAAATAATAGTATAATGCAAATGACTGAGAAGGGAAGTAAACATTGAATAGTTTCCCGAAAGATTACAAAATGGTTCATATCTTGGAACCAGATAATTTAAGGTCATCTCTAACTTACTGAAATTAAACAGAGAAGGAGGGGTGGCATAAAGCAAAATGCTGACGAAAGGCAGTGCACCCAGAATGCCTTTTGAAACTATTATAAAAAACTGTCCATATGCATAGATGCACTAGAGCTGTATGTTGTTCATTTCACATTAAAAGTAGAAAAATAACGTCAGTGCTCAAGAGGTACTTCTGAATGTCATTTGTCATCGGTCCAATCCATTAGTGGAGAGAAGTGGCAATTGATGTAATAAAAACAAAGAAGGGAAGTGGAAAGGCTGTCATGATGAATAGAATTATATGTAGATGTTCTATCACAGCTAGGTCATTTATTTAATTATAAAATAGTAGTACCCAGGTTTTGATAGAGATTCGTATACTGTATCTAAGATAAAATACCTGCAATTATTTACCTTGTAGCAATATTGTGTCATGTACGATTGCTTTGTGTCAGTTTACATTCCTTACCAGTAAGAAAGTTACTGCCGACTACTACACTTATTGTGCTTTCTTATTTGTGTTTTGTTTAAACAGCTGTACCTGAGGGATGTTTCAGTTTTATCACTAAATGGGATGTCCACTGGACGTGACAGGTAAGAGTATTTGTATTGGTTCTTAATCAAGTGACCATGAAAATTGCTTAAGATATGTCATAAGACGCCCAAAAGTTTCCCACGGTAATCCTACGTCAACAGGAATACACTTAAGAAAGTATTATTTTGTTACGTGGAACAATGAGATGGCTTACCTTTCATAGTCATAACGCAGAGTTTTGGGGTTCGATACTGTTTTCTTTCTGGTAAAGTAAAGAAAACGAAATATTAATGATAATGCAACAGGCTCACGATAATTTTAGGGCAGCCTATGTGAATTTAGCTTCAGTAGTTGACCAGAAACGAAAAATCCAATAAAAAGCTGATTCCGCTACAATTCGTTAAAAAATGGTGGCACAACAACAGGTACCTAAATTTTAAAACAAATAATAATCACAGCCAGAAGATACCGTAGAAAAGAAATGACTAAAACACATATTTCGTTAATTTCGTGCATACTAATTTTAAAAGTAAAGAAATCATTATGGGCAACTGACAATTTGTTGCCATTCGTCACAACGTATTTTAAAATAATTCTCAAAATCGATAAAAATGTTTGATTAGATGAAGTTAGTAATTGGGTTACAACATGAGTACAAATTTTTTGGAGTCACGAACAGACTGAAATGACTGGGGCGTACACTGGAGCCACCTACCGCATTGGACAAATTTTCACCCTTTGTCCCGTACCATAAAAGTACATTTCATTGCAGGTTTTTTGTACAAGGTGTGAGTGCGTTTCGGTTCCAGGTAGGCAGTCTGGCACAAATCTTGTCTATTGGAGAATGTCATCCAGAAAACCGATGTTTTTCGTCCTTTCTTCACCGCCCTTTTGACAGTGTTTTATGCAGGATTTTTTACAAGGTAAGGAGAGTTTGAATGTGATGGTGAGGCACTGTTGGAATACTTTTCACCCTTTCTTGCCTTTCTTTGTGAGTTTTACCATGCAACTCTTTTGAGCATTGGTGGGGAGGGAGTGTCAGTTGAACTTTCTTTTTTTTGGATCTTCCTTTTTTTGTTCGGGCTCCAGATCTGATCAAAACGTGGGGTCAAAATTGGAAACTGTCTGTTCAATCGGCTTGTCTTGACTGTCGACATAACTTCTTTTCGGTAAGGGTGGTTCCTATTTGGAATGCCCTTGAGGGGAAACAGTAAATGCAGATTCTGTGGCTTTGTTCAGTAGAATGCTTAAGTCCGAACCCTTGGAAAATTTTTAAATAGCCTTTTTCTGTTTCTAACTAAATTTAAGTTTTTTTTGGTGCTGCTTCTTTTAAGTTTGTATTAGTGTAAGCGGCTCCCCAGCTTGTGTGTTTCAAGGATACGATTGGCATAAAGCATGTTGTTTCCAACATGTTGTTCCTGCATGCAAGTTAAGATGGCACTTTTCTGTTCAATAATGGAGGGAAGCCCTAACTTGCACGTGAGGAGGAGTACAGCCCGAGTCAGTTTAATTTAGGAAAACCGCAAGCTTGCCATGTTCTTTTGATGCTGTTTCCTACGCAGCGTTACTAGCAGTAAACTTATTTGGGCGTGGTGTAAGCAGCTGTTCACTTGAGAAAGGGTAAATGGTAGTGGGAAAATAATTCTAGCAAGATCGGATACCGGAACCCACTCTCGTGAGAATGATCGAACTAGAATCCATATTTATTATATATCTATTTTTGAGAAGGAATTAATCGAACGTGAGTCCATGAAAACATATTTCACCCGATTAAAGTCTGTAAACGTTAAAATGATAAAGTGATTAAACTTTACTGCAAATACAAACCGCACTTTCCAACCGATTGAGTACAACACCCAAGGTGGAAATACAAAATCAACTTTGTTCAAACTGTCTTAACTGTTGACTAAATAATATGCAACACTTAGCACAACTCGGGCTAAACTCAGGTAAAACCAAGAATGAAAATTCAAGTTACATCTAGTAAACCTTATCGGAAATATAGAGTTGGTAAAAAAATTCGCAACTCTTAGTGCAAACTCAAATAAACCAGGATGAAAATTTCAAGAAACCTTAAGGGAAATATAAAGCTAGGAAAAAATATGCAACACTTGGGCAAGTTTGAGATAAGCCATACTGAAAATTAAAGACCAATTTCGGGCTTAAGAAGAAATATAAAGTTAATAAAAAAGATTTCCAATACTTATCGGAAAACTCAGGAGATTCGAGTAAACCTGTACAACAATTCAAGTCTAGGTCAACTCTAAAGCGTAAATATGCAAAACTTTGTAGAACTTTCACTAACTTCACTAACTTCTAGGCGAGGGGGCTGATATTCTAGTGTACCGTGAAGGTTTATGGAAGTGACACGCTAGAGTAAACCCTGATGTCATGAGCTAAAGTGACTTCGTGTTGCTAGGATAATCCTTGACGTCACTTCCGGTTAGAATATTAAACTTTGATGTCATTTCCGGTTAGTAGAGTAAACTTTGACGTAATGAGATCATGAGACATCAGATAATAATTTTAACCTTGACAACAGTTTGACTCCAGTTTTGGTCAATGCGGTAAATATTGACATTTTCTGTTAGTAGAGTAAACCTTGACATCATGAGATGACGTGACTTCCTGCCAATACTATAAACTTTGACTTCACTTCTGGTCAAACAGCTAGGGAATTTAGTAAAAAACAAATGTTACACTCAAGAAAACATCCCATGACTTCACTCACCGTTGAGGTTTACCGGAGATAAGCCTTTGGCTACCAGGAGTGTGGCTGACCACTAGCAAATTTCTAGTATTCTGGGGCCTCCCCAAGCTTCAAGTTCTAAGGATTTCAAATGGTGGTTCCCGAAAAGCCTGTTGGCACCTATAGGGGAAATCATCCTTAGCCACCCAGCATTTGCACACCCAGATGCATCATTCAAAGCCCGTGAATAAGCAGAACTGTATTGCACAGATGCATTTGCATGGTGTGCTAAATGGTTAGCCGCTGCCAGCATCCTGTAACTGCAAGCCATCAGCATATAGAATGTATACAGGAAATACACGAAATGCCCCATGGCAAAATGTACGGTCACTGTGGTATACAGGATCTAACTTCTGTAAAGTCGAGTTATTAGTATATTAGTTGTTAGTATATTAGTTATTAGCTATATTAGTTATAGTATATTATGACTAATCATAAACCATGCAGGCAGACCGGAAGGACAGTTCGATAGCTTTACTCGAGTGATGGAACAAAACCACACCACTTGCAAAATTATAGTAGCTATGACCCTTACCAAAATAATTGGTCGCAAACAAGTCTCTTTTTGATCTCTCCTGTGACTTGTTTTAGCCCAACTGTGCGCTAAATTTGATCGTAAATAGGTCGTTTTTGTCCACTAAACGGTCCAGTTTTGAATTCTAGTTAGGCGTTTGAAGACCAGTTGGTCATGCTTGAAGACCAGTTGGACGCGATTGAAGACCAGCTGGTCGTTTTTGGAGACCAGTTGGTCGTATTTGAATACCAGTTAGTTGCGATTGAACACCAGTTGGTTTCGATTGAAGACCTGTTGGTCGCAATTGAAAACCAGTTGGTCACGCTTGAAAACCAGTTGGTCACGCTTGAAGACTAAGTGGTCGTTTTTGGAGACCAGTTGGCCGTGTCTGAAGACCAGTTGGTCGCCTTTGAAGACCAGTTGGTCGTTTTTGGAGACCAGTTGGTCGCCTTTGAAGACCAGTTGGTCGTTTTTGGAGACCAGTTGGTCAGGTTTGAAGATCAGTTAGTTGCGATTAAAGACCAGTTGGTTGCGATTGAAGACCAGCTGGTCGCAATTGAAAACCAGTTGGTCATGCTTGAAGACCAGTTGGTCACGCTTGAAGACTAAGTGGTCGTTTTTGGAGACCTGTTGGTCGTGTTTGAAGACCAGTTGGTCGCCTTTGAAGACCAGTTGGTCGTTTTTGGAGACCAGTTGGTAGTTTTTGGAGACCAGTTGGTCACCTATGAAGATCAGTTGGTGGCCTTTGAAGTCCAGTTGGTCGTTTTTGGAGACCGGTTGGTCGTTTTTGGAGACGAGTTGGTCGTTTTTCAAGACCAGTTGGTCGTTTTTGAAGACCAGTTGGTCATTTTTGGAGACCAATTGGTCGTTTTTGGCGACCAGTTTGTCGTACTAGAAAACAAGCTAGTCAGTTTTGAAGACCAGCTGGTCTTCAAGCGCGACCAACTGATCTCTGGTCTGCTAGGAACCAACTGATCTCTGGTCTGCATATCGCAAATGGTAATGGTCGAAAATGGTATTAAACCTGAGATATTGTATGCTGTGAATTTTTAGACCAGCACGCGTCTAACTTAACTGCAGAAGATTAGCAGGCAGGAAAACGAATTCTTAGGTACATCAAAGGAACGAACCAGTCACCCAACGAATCATCGTTCGACTACTGCGATATTTACCACGTACAGAGGAATCCAATTTTATGGAGTTTGAGTGTCCAGCGTTCCTTTTCATTCTATTCTATCGATAGCAAGTACAAGTCATTATCTCAAGATGAGCGGGAACGACTTAGATGTAAGAGTTGCTTCTTGGCACAGGCCTACTTGCCTGTTAAATTAAAACACCATTTTCCATCTATACACACTCTCGAAATTCTAGATCTCACACAGTAGTTACATTGAAAAGCCGCCTACTAAGCACATTGACATTTCATACTAATATGTCCATGAAAAATTGAAAATTGACTTAATCAGCAATCAGCATAGAATACATCCCGACGCAGATCAACATTGCTGATCAAATTAAACTGCAAGCTGGTGTTAACAAGTGTTGTCAACAAATCAACTAAATATTATTTATTCCATATAAGCAGGGTACTGTTATCAGGGGACTTTGTTGCAAAGTGATCATTATGGCCTTGATCAGTTTACTTTAAAGATCACTACTTGTGATGCCATAATGGAGATGTCACAACACTACATCAACAGGATGATAAACCCTTTGCATGTGGCCAAATATTAACTTCCACATTCTACTGTTTTCTGGAAGTTTCCAGCACCTTGTACCACGATCACGTTCTATCTTTCAGCTTAGCAACTGCTGCCTTAGAAGATGCTATTTGCATGGTAACTTCACTTTTTCTACAAAGCCCCTATCACTTATTTTTCGTCAGTGAACGTCAAATGGTGGCCAGTGATAATCCAAACACCACAGCAATGGCCCTTGTGCTGGTGTGAGGATTAAGGTCAAAATGTGCTAGCATATCTTCATCCTTTACACCCTGCCTTGGAACAGCTTTGTGTTTGCACTTCTGGGCAGAACCTGTCTGATGTAAGTGATTAAACCACATCTGATGGGCCTTGAACTGGGGTGTCATCCATCAGGGAACCGTGGTCTGTATAGATGCTCAGTTTGCCATGCATTCCTGCCACTCTCTCCATACATAATCACTATCTCACCTGTAACCAGTCAAGCATCACCAGTCAGGTAATCCACTATTTTGGTCTTGCGGATTACAATTGATGGTTTTCATGGCAAATCATGCAAAACAAAAACCTCACTAGATTAATGACAAAAAGAAAAAGTTATGGAAAGTTATGGAAAGTTGATGCTGTCCAGGATAAATACAAAGAATGCCAGTAGGCTTATGATTGCCTTGCACGAAATCTAGATCGTGTTGCTGATCATGCTGTGAAACATGGCAGATCTTTCCAAATTTGTAAGTAGTAAGATTGGAAGTGAAAGTTGGTGGGAAAAATTAAAACTTTGGCGACACTACAGAAAGTCACCAACTGACGAAAACATCAAGCATTACAACTACTGCCATGATGAGTACTCGCACCTTGTGATGGGTTGGCGTAGTTCTCAAGAAGAAAAGACGATTCGAGAGGGAAATCTTTCCGCCCTTTTCATCTTTACTGAAACAAGATGCGCGCCTCCCGTACGCTACCACCTTTTAGGTCGGGTTGTAACTTTATCACTGACGATTCGGCCAAGGCTGAATTATTGAATGAAATCTTTGTTTCAAATGCTGTCTGCGATAATGGGAATTTTCCCCTTGGTTCCTCGATGAGCAACAACCCAAGTCTTTCTTGCAGTCATGTTTGCTTCCTTGTCGGCGTGGTGCACAAGACTCTGAGTGGCCTAAAACCGAGTCATGTGATTGGCCCTGACGGCAATTCGGCTTTTTTTTTACAAACAAATTGCTAATGAGATATGCCTGCCTTTATCACTCGTATTCAACCTCTCCTTTGAATCTGATAGGCTTTCCTCTGTTTGGTCCATTGCAAATGTTATCCCAATTTATAAGATGGGAGATGCAGCGAACCCCTTAAATTACAGGCCAATTGCCAGAACCACCATTCCATGTAGGGCCATGGAATCAATTGTGAAATCTAAAATGCTTACATACTTGCTAGATAATAAGTTAATCAGCGACGACCATTTTGGATTCCTGCCAGGCAGGTCTTGTACGTGTGAATTACTGAGCTGCATCGACCTTTGGACCAGTGCCTTGGATATGGGAGTGCCTACGGACACTATCTATTTTGACTTTCGAAAGGCATTTGAATCCGTGGTCCACACAAAGCTACTCTTAAAACTTAAATGGCTAGGAATCGCCAGAAGCCTATTGAGATGGATTGCTGCCTTCTTGGCTGGTAGATCACAGAGGGTGTTGATCGGAGAGTCATTTTCTGCCCCATCAGACATTATGAGTAGTGTTCCTCAGGGGTTGGTTCTGGGGCCCTTGCTTTTTGTCATTTACCTAAATGACCTAAAGTGTGTCCTGTCATCAACAAACCACTTTAAGTTCACTGATGATCTAAAATTAAGTTGTCATTTGGTTGTTCCTGGGGATGACTATCAGTCTCTGTGTGATGGGATTAGCTATGTTCCGAATTGGAGTGAGGATTGGCAGCTGCCATTGTCTGTTGATAAATTTCTGGCTTTCCATATAGGTCGCAGTGAGACTTTCCATCGGTATTTTTTGAAGGACCAGCCCCTCCCTGAAGTTTGTGAGGTTGATGGCATGGGAGTACATTTATGCTCTAATCTTAAGCCATCTATTTATTGTAATTTAATTGTCTCCAAGGCCTTCAGAAGGCTGGCTATTGTTGAACGTTGTTTCACTTCAGGAAATATAAAGTTAAAAGTCTGGTCTTTTAAAGTATTCGTGAAATCACTTTTGAGTATGCTTGCCCGGTTTGGTCCCCCTACCTTCTGAAAGACATCGACAAGATTGAGTCAGTCCACAAAAAATTGAGCATAAAGCTTCCAGGCATGCGGAACCTTTCCTACAACTTAAGGTTATCTCGAAATGGGCTTGAATCCCTTGAATTGTGCAGGCTTCATGCCGACCTTCTGTTGACCAACAAAATTGTTGTTAACAAGAGTGGTCCATCCATGGAACTCTTTACCAAGGGATGCAATGCAGGCGTCTTCAGCCGACCGTTTTAAGTTTCAGTTGAGGAAAACTTGCCCCCGAATTTTCTTAAAGAGACCCGAGTTTGTATATGAATAATGCTGTTCATTCATAATTTCTTTTTATTATTTTATAACAAGGAGTAGTGTGAACGGTTTCACCCTTCTAGTGCCTACCAACTTTGTGTGGTTAAACCTTTTATTATATTATTATTATTATTATTATTATAATTCCACCTTTACAAACAATGACGATTACATTTTTGGAAATTTCGTAAAAGAAAATATCTTAAATTACATCTTTGTTAGCAATTATATAACTGTTATCAGATTCTTCCACAGATCACACGAGTTAAAGTCATTCCTGAGTGTCGTAGATCAAGTTTCTCTTTTGCAAACGTCTTTACACATAATCGTTCATGAAACCTAGCTGTAGTATAATTGGACCTGACGGTTTTTCTTCCCTTTTCTAACACGAAACCAGACTGGAAGTTTGCACACCGTTATCTATGATTTTTGAGCATTCATTTGAAACACACAGATTGCTCTATGCTTGAAAATCAGCAGCTGTTACACCTATTCCTAAAATGATGATGCATCAAACCCATTAAATACCAACCAATTGCACTCACCAGCGCACCATGCAAGCTAATGTAATGTGTTATCAGAACACATACTCTTTCTTTTATTTTAGAAAACTGTATTTTGTCAAATGCCTAATTTGGGTTCGTTCCAAGGCGATCGACTAGTCTACAGCCGTTATCCATGCTGGACGACTGGACCAGATCAGTTGACTAAATTAAATTTTTACGGCTTTCGAGGAAAATTACTTGAGTCTTTAACTGAGCACTTGTCCTGCAGAACGCAGTGAGTTATTATTGGTGGCACAAAGTTTAACGTAAATCAGGTGATTAGCGGTGTACCATAGGGAAGTGTAATAGGTCTTCTCCTCTTTATTATTTTTCTAAACAAATTACATTCAAATTCGCAAAATACAGCCCTGAGCAAATTTGCAGATGACATAGAAGCACAATCAAATTATTCTCAACGACTCCTATTTCACATTAGTTACTGCAACTACAGAGCTCTTAACGGGGTCAGCCTTGTGGTAATTGCCAATTATCAACTACTACATAGTTGAAAACGATTTTTGAATGGGGTTTTCCAATTTCTCCAGTTTTTGTTTTGCCACACACAGCAACTGTTAACAGCTTTGGTGTTTGGTCCTCATCCAATCTGAAGGTGAGAACTCACTGTAACCATACTGTGAAGATTGCAAGCCTGCCTCTGCGTGGAATAACAAGATGTTTACCACTAGAGATACACTTTTGTGGGCGTTTAAAATGTATGTCTGGCCTATTCGCGAGTATGCTAGTGCCGTTTGGTCCGGATGTCGGACACATAGGCACCGGACAATTAGGCACCGGACACATAGGCACCCGAATTTAAGCACTGGACAAATAGGCACCCGGACATTTAGGCATTCAGACAAAAAGGCACCCGAACATATAGACACCGGTCAAATAGGCACCAAGTTTTTATTTTATTTTATTTTTTATTTGGGATGGATTGACCTCAAATTCTGTATCGTTTGTTTTAAATCTGGGACACTTAGTCGTGTGGACCGTTGGGGAGTTTTTGCATTTTCCCACGAAATTTTTTGTGGTGAATTACTGTTCCAAATTTAGCTGCCTCGTTCGTGCTACCACGATCGCTGCGGCTATCACACAACATCAGAGATGCTATCGTTTCTTTTAAATCTGGGATACCTAGTCGTGCGGACCATTGGGGATGTTTTTTCATTTTTTCCCGAAATTATTTTGTGGTGAATTACTTTTCCAAATTATGCTGCGCCTAACACCTAACCGATTGGCAAAATATTTATTGTTTTTCATTCCTGCATTGGATATCGCATGGACACTTTAAAAAGGTCCAGTTTTAATTTAATTCGCATGTGTCTTGTTTTATATAAATTTATACATACTTCTTATTTCTAAATTAACTTATTTACTTTATATTTTTCTTTTTTTCTCAGTTTTTGTTGTACAACTTGCACATGGATGCTGTACTTCTTTTGCTTTTTTGCGCAACCGTAAATCCTGTAATGCCCTACTAGCGATTGGATTTTGTAAATAAAGTTAAAGTTAACATCAGAGATGATAGTGTAATAACGATGCCAACAATCTTTAGCAGTTTTGAACGCTATAGCAAACTATTTTTCTCCCCCACCCCCTAATTTGAGGACAAGCCATCCCGATTAAAAAAAAATTAAACTTGGTGCCTATTTGTCCGTGTGCCTATTTGTCCGGGTGCCTATTTCTCTGAGTGCCTATTTGTCCGATGTCTAAATTGGGGTGCCTTAGTGTCCGGTGCCTAATTGTCCGATGCCTATGTGTCCGCGTTCCGTTTGGTCCCCTTACTTTAAAGGTGACATAAACCTAATTGTACCTGTACAGCAATAATTCACCAAGTCACTTTGTGGTTTAAAATATTGCATTAACAAAATTAGATTCGCTTGAATTACCCCGTCTGAAGGCTGATTTGTACCTTACTTATTCATTACTGCATGGTCTGGTTGATGATGACGTTTACCAAATTTTTGAGGTCCATGCTAATAAACGTATAGTATTGAACAATAAAATTTAGACAGCTCAGACGGGTCAACTACAAGTCTACATCGATTAATCATGTCTGGTTAGGGGAAATCATTAAATATTACGAAGTTGTTAATTCAATTAACGAATAATAATAATTGTAAAATAAATAATTGTAACAATACTGTGTCTGCTATTGCAACTGAAAAATTAAATCTGTTGAACACAGAATGAAGTCAGTCAATCAAATAAACTGCATATCTCTATTTACGGAGTCTGGATAGGCCAAGAAAATGTGGTGGTTTGTTCACTGTCTTATGAAAAAATTATCATTATGCCTAACAAAGCACATCTGTAAAGTATTCAATTGACTTTAAAATACTCTATTACTCCATTTAGTTAAAAATATAAATGAGCAATAGTTTTAAAATTGATTTTATTTTAAAGTTGAGTTGACAGTCAATTTTGCAGTGTTATTTTAAAGAAATGCATTCAAGAAACTTTGAGTTAGGAATAAAAAAAACGTGGAAAGACAAGCATAGTCAAAAGAAACCTGGAAAAAAAACAGCCAATGGAAAAAAAACATAAAACAAAGAGGAAGATTTCCAGAGAACGAAAGCCCAAGAAAAAAGGAAAAAAATATGGCCATGAAATTTCATGGCATGGAAAAAATATGCCATGAAATTTTTTTTTTATGTCGCAGATGAACGTAGGAAAATAGCTGAAGGAAAACAATCCGAGGGAAATTGTCGAAGGAAGCCAGTCCGAGGAAAAAAACTGAGTAAAGAAAAAGCAGAAAGAAACAAAGCAGTTTCTTAGTGAAATTTCTTGCCGAACCTATGTTTGTTTAATATCTAATGTGTGGTGCTGTGACAACCCGGACTACGGCACTGTGACTGAGGTCGGCATTAATGACCTAGTTGTCGATGTGCTATTAAGAATAAATTACCCCCTCCCAAACCTCTAAAAACAAAACAGTAAACAGGTTTACTTTGGTTATCTCCGTGGTCTTTTTTTTCACGGTTTCTTTTTCCTTGACTTTTTTCAGTCTATAGTTTATCCACATCTGGAGTTTCATTTTTTGCAGTGTGTTGCCGACAGTTGTGATAAGTAGAGGTTTTACAATTTTTATTCTTCCTGTGCGAATCCCCCCATGTCACCCTCTCTAACGCTAAGCATGGTCTGATTGAGTAGTGCCCAAAGGACCATGCCAAGAAATGAAGCTCCTGAGTTTTAACATTTTCATCAATAAAGAACGAAAGTTAAAGGTTGGACCTCTAACTATACGTTGAATGAAGCTGAATTGAAGATTTATATTGTTAAGAAACTGTAAGCTGATCTGATTGAATGAATGCTGACCATGTTGATGTTTTTGTGACCTTGTATTCCGTGCTCCCCTCTCCATTAAGAGGTTGCCTAAGTATATATCGTCGGCTTAGGAATCAAACTTATAGTTTGGAACCGAACGGTTCATGACAATCACAAAACATGGGTCAATTCAACCTCGCACAAAAAGTTTCCAATATCAACTTGCGTGTTGTGAATTTGACTTCAACGAATGCAAGCCCCAATCCTTTTTTTATTCTTTATTTTCGGTTGGTTTGAGGTGGGGATTACAACAAGGATCCCCCCCCTACTCCCTCTCAGTGATTCCGCCGTTGGTTCATCAATAATTAACGGAAAAAAGAAAACTAAGCCCAATGTTTCTGGAATTATCATTTGCAGATTGCATTTTGTCGGTGAATATTAGTTCCCAAAGTAAAATCACTAATACTATTTTCTTACACCCACAAAGGACAAAAGTGCATTACGCCAATGTTTAAACCACACCAAGCCTTGTCCTATCCAGAATAACATATTAAAGCTCCGTCTGCAAGTCGGTGCTCACTTCGAACGATCCTACCCGCGTGTGAGAAGTGGACACGTCGTCGTAGAGTGTTTAACAGCTAAAACAGACTTAATGTCCTACTTATTCGTTGTAACAGTTTATCATTATCCTACCTGTAACATGAAATATGCATATTAGTCATTTCTGAAACCATATTCGTCAATTCTGGAACCAATACCTTAAAACA
This sequence comes from Lithobius niger, assembly GCA_023313725.1. Classification (NCBI taxonomy): domain Eukaryota; kingdom Metazoa; phylum Arthropoda; class Chilopoda; order Lithobiomorpha; family Lithobiidae; genus Lithobius; species Lithobius niger. Next base: position 74,848 of record JAHWFP010190457.1, read on the forward strand.
ATCGAACTTTCACAGCCATTTACACCCTGGAGGTTGTAATCTATAAAGGAGCATAGCAGAGAAGCTAACATATTTCTGTCCAAATTTCATTGTTCAATACTGTACATGAGGTCATGCACACACACACGTATTGATGGAACAATGCATACTGACTGTAGGAAATATTTTTTCAACAGATGCGACCAATACATTCCTCTACTTGGATTCGCTTTTATGGTGCAATATGGACAAATAAAAATGGACTGGTGATTAAATCATATAAATAAGGTAGGAGTGTGCAAACGAAAACATTCGGGGGGGGGGGTTACGAGGCTCAGGAACCATATTAAAAGCAAACAAAATCTTATTTCTGTCTGTGCATCGCTGACAAATTCCACAGAAGGCTCCAAGTGCAATAGAAAGTTGGCGCGTTTGATTCAGTGAACTAAGAAACAGAAACCGAAAGTGAAAAACTGAAAAAAAAACTGTGCGTTCGTAAAAAGTTGCTGAAAACAAATGGAACAAAAACAAAGCAGAATTAAATAATCACCTAGAGCTGAGAAGAATGTGAAAGTAAACTTAGTAACCTGAATAACAACGTTATATGTGGCAAATGGAAGGCCAAATATCCCTTCACTTGTGCTAACATATCTGCCAAAACCTGGAATGCAAAAAGTATAAAAAGTACAGATGAGTGGTAGTGCATACGATGTAGAACGAAAAGGATTCTATCAGAATAAGAAAAAGACGAACCTGATCATCAGAATAGTGAAGAAGAAAGTTATGACGAAAATGACGAAACTGAAAAAGCCAAAAGTGCGGAAAACCAAAATAAAAAAGAAATAGAAGAAAAAAAGCTAAAAGACAGACATAAAGAATGTGATAAAGATAGACAACCATTAGGAAGTGAAAGGGAAACTAGTACAGAAATACAGTCTCTTCAACAGTCGTTGATAAGAATTGAAATGAAGATGGTTAAACTGATGGAAGCATAATGATAAAATCACTAAAATACAAAAGAACAAGCTGAGATTATAAAAACATTAAATTGTGTTAGCCAAGAACAAAGAGTCATGCAAAAATTCAACCAAGAAATGCTGCAACAAATCAAGGAAATGGATGAGAGATTTCCTAGAAAAACAAAGAAGAAAGACACCCAGTTAGAAAAACAAATGCACGAAATATCAATGTCTGCACATGAAAAAGAACAAGAAATCTTAGAGATATTGTTCAAAGAGTTGTTCAAATCTACAATGTAAGATTATACAAGCCTGAACATATAGAAGGAGCAAATTGAATACCCAACAAAAAAAATCACAAAAAGGTGTGATAATCATTCACTTCAAAAGCACAGATTTAAAAAGACATGTGGCTTGAAAAAACAGAAGACAGTTACTCATGATGATATATATATACAGAAATGGAGACAGAAGTAGAGTATACCTAAAGAAAAATATGACTCCGTATTATAGAAATCTATTTTGGAAGGCAAAAAATTATGCAAAAAACAATGAAAACAAATATAATTGATTCTAGAGAGGAAACATAACGAAAACGAAAACGTCACGGAAATAAAGATTGTAAAATCAGAAGAAAACTTACAACCTTAAACAAACATACCTGTATAAAAACAACATATTTGAGACGAATGATGAACTGATGATGTCACAAAACAAATTGAAAGAGAAATTGGTAACAAGAGTAATTAAAAAAAAATACATGTAAATGTAATAACTTTAAGAAAAAACTCGTATATTATAAGACTCCAAGTGACAGAAATGAAAGTCAACTGGGATTAATAGAAGTTAAAAAAAAGGATGAAACAACGTACTATCAGTAGCACGGCTATAAAAACTAACATTTCAAGAGAAAAAACACATTGAGGAGGAGGAATAATGGTGTACATAAAGACTAACCTAACTATTACCTAAGTAAAAGATTTAGAAATAAGTAATAATAAAAGTTTAGCAATTATGGTAACAAAAAACTCACAAATTTTTAAACTAATATGTATTTACAGAAAACCAGAAACCAATAAAATAAGTTTCACACAAGATCTTAAACATATATTAAAATCGCAAATAAAAGTAATAAAAATGAAAATGTATTCACAATAGGAGATATTAAAATTGATATAATGAAATATATTTATGTTATTAAGCAAACAATACATTGCAGTACTACTTATCGACCTACAAAAGGCATATGATGTGTTTGATCAGAAAATTTTAATGGAAAAATTTAAAGAAGTGGTTTACGAGGAAAAATTTATATACTAATTAAAAGTTATTTGACTCACAGGAAAGTAACAGTAAAAATTAATTATGAATATAGTACTAATGATATAAAACATGGAGTACTTCAATGGTCGGTATTAGGTCCATTATTAATATTAATATATGTAAATGCTATGGATAATTTTGTGTAGAAAACTCTTTTATTCATGTTCTCATATGACACAATATTGTTATCAACAAAATCACACCATACTGAAGTTAATGAAAATCTATATAAAGACTGTGATACGATCAATGGATGACTAACAGAATATGAACTACACATAAGTGAAGAAAAAATAGTATTCTTAGAAATTACAGTTCCAAAAATAAAAGATAAACATACAATCAAATTAATAATGCACAGTGAACAATACAAATTTGTAAGAATGGTATAAACAAAAAAAACTGCTTAAATAGTGGTAGGGAAATTGATTTAAAAGATACTGCAACATATTTAGGAAAAGAAATTGACTCAAAATGGGATTTGAAACACCATATAATGAAACTGATCATAAAACTTAGATGATACCAAAATTATACAATGTAAAACATATTCTTTGCAATAAAATAAATTCTGCGACATGGAATAGAAATTTATGGCTTTGCTTATGAATGAATAATAATGAGACTACAAAACGTACAAAATAAAATAGTTATGGTGTTATTTGGAAAAGAAGTAGTAAAAACAAATGATATCTTATTTATAATAAATTATTAAAAATAAATGAATTAAGAGACTACACCATAATATTAAAAAATATTACATAAATATAAACAAAACTTATGATTAACCAACAAGTTTGCATTTAAGATTATCATAAGAATTTAAAAGCCAATTAATTGATGCAGTTATAAAAAGTTGTAAAACTTAATAAAACTAACACTACTAAAAATCCATATTAGTTTATAATATATTATTTATTCATGTATGCATCTATTTATTAAACAAATATTTTAATAACTTCTCTCTATTATTTGTATTATGTAATTATTGTAACTCACACAAGTTATTCATTTTTAACTTCGAGCAATGTAAGCAATACACTTATTAGTAATATTACTATTATAATGGATTAACGTGGATTTGAAATGACAAACATAAGCCCAAGAAGAAGTGAATTTTGAGAAGGTAAGGTTATTGAGGATTGCTTGGACCATGTTTTCAGTAGAGTAATGCATGCAAAAAAAAGGAATGGAGTGATAGAAAGAAAAATAGCAGATCATTATTTGATTTTTATCATGATTGAAATTAAAAGAAATGAGAACAATAGAGGAGGTAACAAGTGATAAGAGGGGAAGAGGAAACTTTTTATTTATGACGACAAAAATCATTGCTGCAATAAAAGAGATAAATTGGGAAGAAATACTAAGCGGTTTAGAACAACCAGATGAAATCTACAATAAAATTATTGAATTACTAAATGGTATTTATAATGCACATAAGAAAAAAATTGACAAGAAGTGTGATACGTAAACACTTGAAATTTAAGAATAAATGGATGAACATTATAATATCAGAAATGATTAGAAGTAACAATTTACTATGGAAAAGATGAAAAATAAAAATTGCACAACCTTTGAAAATATTAAGTTAATATATAAATACAAATCACACAAGAAATTGGTGCATAAAGAGATTCTAAAAGCACAAAACAGAAACTTTCTTTGAAACAAAAAGCAATGAAAATAAAAACATCAAAAGAATACAGAGGAAAATTGATAAAATGACGGCTAATTACAAATCAAATGATAACAATCTGGAAATTATAAATGCATTTAGAACTATAAACTTAAACGAAATGTGTAATAAATTTAATGAACATTACGAATTAGTGGTTGAATAAAATTAGTTTGAAATACGTAATGATGAAACAAAATTTGAAGGAAACGGATAAGCCATCTGTTAATGTTAATAAAATGAACCATCTATGGGAATAATCGATTTTGATAGAATTGAAAGAAAAAAGACTTTAAAAGAAATAAAAGTTAAAAATCAATGGGGTTATGATGGGGTTTCGATGAAACATTTAAGGGAACTAGAAGAAGCAACATCTATTTTTTGGAAAAAATTAATTAACAGTATATTAAAATGGGAAAAATGGCCAGAGAATTGTAAAATAAAAGTAATAAGACCAATTTATAAAAAAAGAAAAACGTATGCATTTCTAACTATAGACCTATATCTTTACTACCAGCTATTGATAAAATCATAGAAAAACTATTTAACAATAGCATAACAAACTATTTAGGATAAAATGAGGTTATAAGCAAAAATCAGTATGGATTAAAAAAAAATACAACTGATGCTCTCTGTGCATTTAATGACTGGGTAAGCATGTATGAATAACTTTCATTGATCTACAAAAGGTGTTTGACACAGTAAATCATGAAATATTATTAAAAAATTGTAACACGTTTGGTTTAAGAGGGAAAATGAGGAAAATTCTTAAAAGCTACATGAAAAATAGAAAATTTTGCAATAGAATAAAAATGATGCATAGTAACCTTTCTAATATGAAGATTGGTGTTCCACAGGGATCAGACCTTGGACCACTTTTTTTTTAACATACATTAACGAAATAGAAAAAATTCCAGAATATAAAAAAATAATACTATTTGCAGATGATGTAACAATTGTAGCAATTTGCTATAATAAAACAATTATGGTAAAACACTTACAAACTGATCTAAATTAAAAACAAATTTGACTTTTAGAAAATGAATTATTCCCTAATGAAGAAAAAACTGTTTGGATGGAGATAAAACCTGCTCATATGACTGATGAAAATAAAAAGAAGATTTTTTGCATACTGAAAAATGTTTCATAAACAACGTAGTGATAGATGTAACATCGTGCAAGAAGACATGTATAGAAATTAAGAAATTTAATTCTTTTAAATATATTGAAATAAATTTAGATGATAGATGGAACTTTAATAATCACATAACTATACTAATAAAAAATAAGAAACATATTACCAAAATTATATACATTAAAAGTTATACAGAGTAGAAAATCTATTAACAATTTATTATGCGTGGATTGATTCATACTTTAGATATGGGATTGAGGTTTACAATTGCTGTAATTGCCGTAATTGCAGAAATTGCCTGTAATATATGATGGATAAATTATAAACTGTAGTGAAAATACTTTTCAAAAAATAAATACAGAGAAAAAGCAAAGGAATTGCTTGTAAGGAATAAAATTTAAACATAATGAGGTGAAAAAAATTCGGTAATTAAAAAATATTTATTCAAACAAAGCATTTTACAAAAGATGTTAAAGATGTTTTCTGTTGGAAAACCACGCATGTTAACAGGTTTATCCCAGCCATCCATACACTACACACGTTAACAAACTCCTACCAATCCATAGTTCTCCTATATCCAACGGCTTACGTTGTGTTTTTCTAAATGCCAGAAGCCTGGTCAAGAACTTGGGCAGTCAGCATGCACTCTTGGCTCTCGACATATTCAAACTCGTGTTTGTTGTGGAAACTTGGTTGGGTCCAAGTTTGACGGATCCTATGGTAACTGGACCATTTCCTTACAACATCGTGAGACTAGACAGATCAACCAGGGGGTGGTTTATCTGTCCTTTATCACCATGGAATAGACGTAGTGTGCGATAAAATAGCGGATGAGGTTGAGGCTTTATCAATGTTAATACCAAAGCTGAAACTTAACTTCATCCTGGGATATCTTCCAAATAGCTACAATGACATTTTGATTACTCAAATGACATCCTTTCTTACAAGGGCATTCAGATCTTCCTACTCGAACATTATTCTTGGTGACTTCAATCTTTCTTCCGTTGATTGGAGAGATCATTCCGCAAAAGATATAGACCACCGTACCTTTCTGGAGCAAATTGCTCCCCTGGGGCTGCATCAGCATGTTACTGAAAACAACACACCAGAATAACATTTTGGATCTGATTTCCACACAGGATGAAAGGTTGATTTATGATGTCTCAGTGAGAGACCACCTGGGCACAAGCGATCATTGTATGGTTGCCTTTCAGATACATTGCATGTTTAGTCAAAGTTCATACATGTGTGCCATAGGACGAATTAATTTCACACTTCTACGATCATACTTAGCAGATGTTCGGTGGAATGCCGATCTTTTTGACCACTGTGAAACAATTGATCAAGCTTGGGAGGGTTTTTTAAAAATTATTGGCCATCAAGTAGATAAATGTCTCCTTGGAAAAGCTACCGTTCCTTGTATGCCCCGTGCTATCTCTATCGTGGGGAAAAAAGCTAAACTTATGGAGGCTACACAAAAAGACACCAACAATGATATCCCTAACGAACTACAACAACTGTCGGCGAGAATACTCGGATTTAGTCACAAAATGGCACTCTGAACGTGAATCCAAAATCATAGTAGAGGGAAATATCGCCAGAAGACTAGCTCCTCAAGGACACTACCACCACTGAGGTCAGGTATGATTTCATTGTGGATGATCTGAGGAAAGCAGAAACCCTTAGCCAAATTTTTGCCTCAAACGGAATCGAGGCCGATAAATTGGTTATACCGCCGTCGTCCAATGTTGTCCCCTTGGATTTCGGTTGTCAAACTGTACATTTTCCCATTGCATCTGTGAAAAAATCTCTTTCTAAACTTAAACTGAGCAATGCAGTGGGTCCTGACGGATATTCTGCCTATTTTTACGAACAAATTACGGAGAAGATTTGCGATCCTTCATCTGTCATATTCACAAAATCTTTCTGTACTGGCATTCTACCTTCGATCTGGCATTCAGCAACTGTGATACTAATTCATAAAAAAGGTGACGCTGCTTGTGGGAAAAAGTATCGCCCCAATGCTTGAACCTCGGTTCCCTGCAGACTCATGGAATCCATTATTGGATTGGTCATGCTTGACTATCTAAAGAAATACAATCTTATAAACCAAGACCAATTTGGATTCATGTCTGGTCGCTCTTCAACCTGTCTGCTTCTCTCGGCGCTCGACTTACACACCTCTTGATATTGGCATAAATTATGATGTCGTCTACTTTGACTTATAAAAGGCATTCGAGTCTGTGGTCCACAGAAGACTGCTGTTCAAGCTTGAAGCCAATGGCTTCGGAAAAGAACTTTTACTCTGGATCGCTGACTTCATTTCAAACAGATCACAATGGGTTCGTGTGGGCAACTCACTGTCTTTGCCGGTCATCATCTATCTTAATGGCCTCAATTGTAATTTACACCGAAAAAACGGCTTTAAATTTGCCGATGATTTAAAGATTGGATCTGAAATTATTGAACCTAACGACTCTCTAGCCCAATCTGCTGAAATACACAACATTCAAAATTGGGCAGCTGTTTGGCAACTACCTATTTCAAAACCTAAATGCCAGACTTTCCATATCGGTAAGACAAATCAGACTTACTCTTAAAGCCATCTCTAGCCAAGTAATCTAAAGCCATCTCTTCACTGCAGGAAAGTAACAGCTTCTACTTTTAGACGACTTGCTATTGTCAACCGTTGCTTTACATCTGGAAACATACAGACTAAGACCTGGGCTTTTAAAGTCTTTGTTCGCCTCGTGCTTGAATATGCAATCCAAGTTTGGTCGCCTGCCTTGCTTAAGGACATCGACCTGGGGGAATCCGTGCAATGCCGTTTCACAAAACGTCTACTTGGTCTCAGAGACCTACCATACTGTGTCCGTCTTAAGAGACTGGGTCTTGACTCCCTTGAAATACGTAGACTTAAGGCAGACTTGGTCCTTACTTTCCAAATTCTCCGTGGTCTCATAAGGACCAATATGCCACTGTTTGATTTTTGTACAGTGATATCAACCCAGGGCCACTCTATGAAATCTATCAGTTCCTTTCGTTCGGACTGAGTGTAGACGGAGTTTTTTTTGCTGTGAGGGTGATTCCAGCATGGAACTCCCTTCCAGAGACCACAATAACAAGCGTGAATGTTTCTGCTTTCCAATGCGGCTTAGACACAGGTACACTTGTTTGCTTCCTAAAGAGACCAGACTTCGTCGCCTGACATTTCAGAGATCATGTCTTACTTGACCAGGCTTCCTCAAATCCCACCAACTTCCTTCCTGCGACTTTTTAAAAATAATTTTTACCTTTAGGCTGGCAGTCAGTGATCCCAAAGGTCCTTGCTTGTCCTGTTGCTTGTTTTGTAGCAGCAAACTTTATCATTATTATTATTATTATTATTATTATTTGCAGCTGATACAATACTAATCTCAATAAATTATAAATATAAAGAAATGATGAAAAACTTACAATATGACTTTAACTTATTAAATAACTGGCTTATTGAAAATGAACTTTACATTAGTAAAGAAATAACAGTACAAATAGACATTTCAGTACCAAAAATGAATAAGGAGAAAGGATCATGGATAATCAAACATAATGGAAATTGTAAAAAATTAAAAGAGGATAATGACACCAATAAGTGTAATAAAGAACGTGTAAGTCTAGAAAAAAAATTACATCAAAATACTTAGGAATAAATATTGACTCGAATTGGAATTTCAAAGCACATATTTTACAAATCATAACGAAAATAAGACAGTTATTGCCGAAAATATATCAAGTGAGGAAAGTTTTAGATAGGAAGAATAAAAAAATTTTGTATGATGCATGGATAGGTAGTATATTAAGATATGGAATAGAGTTATACGGATTTTCACCAGAATACTTAGTTGAAAGAATATAAAAAATACAAAATAAGATTGTTAAAGTGCTGTTTGGAACAGATAAAAATAAAAAAACAACTGAAATATACAAAGAAAACAAAATTCTAAAAATAATTGAATTAAGAAATTATATTCTAATTATAAAGAATTACTACTGCAATACATACACAAACTGTAGTACAAATAATGAAGAAAGGTCGAGAAAGAATAAACCAAAATTTATGCAACCAAGATGGAACAATACTTAAGGAAAGAAAAATAGACACTGGTATGTACCAAATATTTTTAATAATTTGCCGAAATCCATGTTAGAATATGTAAATTTAAAGGAAATAAAAATTAAATTAAAAGAAAAACTAATAACTGAACAAAAATAATAGGTAAACACAAAATCAAACAATAATATGAATCAGGAGTAATGTAATGAAATTGTATGCATATTTGTATATTTAGTGTATTATTATTATTGAATTATTGTTATATTGAAATGTTATTATAATTGTATTGTAGGCTCGAGAAGAAATGCTGGATACTAAATCCCACTGCGAAATGTTGAATTATAATACTAATAATTGTATAAGAAAAGGATGTAAATGAAACTCACACAAGCTGTCATTAACAGCTTCGAGGATTACAGTGTAACTGTAATTGCAATAAAGATTATTATTATTATTATTATTATTATTATTATTATTATTATTATTATTATTATTATACTAGGTCTTTAAATAGAAAGAATAAGAGAAAACTCTTGCTACCGAAAATTAGAAATGAATACGGTAAAAAAATTTTGGAGTATTTCAATACAAATGGACGAAGGTTTCGATAAGTGTAGTTCATTTAGATAATTAAATAGAATAACAAAAAACTCATTAATGATAAATAAATATGGAATAAATAATTATGTAAATAATTAAAGTAGGGGTAATTTAATAAACCTAATTTAGTAATTGAGAAATTAAGATTGCACATACAAGGGCTTAGATGCCTCTCATGCGCCTCCTTTTGTACGATAGGTTTTGGTTTTTCCTTTTGTATTAATTTGTATTAATTGTATTAATTATCATTTTATATATCACTATGTATAGAATAGTCTATTGTGGTGTTGTTATTGCTGTAACATACAATGAAATAAAGCAAAGTATTATTATTATTTTAAAAAAAAATATGACCGAAGTATTGAATATGGCAAATAAAGTAAAAATATAAAACCTAAGTATAAAAATTAAACAGTGTGAAATTAAATCTGCAAACAAATGATCATGAAATGTGTTATTTATATATTTGTTAAACTGGAACCTGTGTATTTATTGTATTACTGCTCAAACAAGTTTTTACTAAAAACTTCGAGCATTGTCTGCAATAAAGATTATTCTTATTATTATTAACACCCAATTGCTTTATTGTCCATAATTTATAAAATTCTGGAAAAAAAATTTTGTAAGTAAAATATGGAAGATTTTTGATGAATGTAAAAATCTAACATCATCACAATTCGGATAGAGAAAAAAATATGGGAACAAACGATTTATTATCGGAATTAAATGACCTAATAACAACAGGGCTAAATGAAGAAAATATATTAGAAATATTTTAATAGATCTAAAAAAACTTTTGATAAAAAATGTAATTACAAAAATGTTATAATTTATGTTTAAGAGGAAAAATACACAATATAATAAAAAGCTACTTACATGATAAAAAGACAATTGTACAAGTAAAAGAAAAAGATGGTTTACTAATAGTTAGTAAATACGGAGTACCAAAAGGATCTCTACTAGGAATTCTATTGTATTTAATTTATACAAATGACAATGTTGATATTATAGAAAAAAACAATATTTTCATGTTTGCTGATGATACAGCCCTGATATATTAAAATACGGACTATAATAAAATGCAAATGATTTACAATACGACTTTAACATACTAAATTATTATTTAATTGCAAATAAATTGTTTATAAGTAACAAAAGACATTGCAAATGGACATTACAGTACCAAAAATAAAAATTAAAAATAATACATGGATAATAGAACAGTATGGGAATTGTACAAATTTGAATTATAAAAATCACATTTATCCTTGTAGTGATAAATGCTTTAAATTGGAAAAAAAATGAAATGCTTAGGAATTGAAATTGACAAAAATTGGACGTTTAAAATTCATATAAAAGGAATGGAAATTAAATTAAGAAAACTTTGTTAAAAAATGTATAGAGTAAGAGAAATATTGGATAAAAAACAGAAACAATTATTTTTGATGCATGGAAGTGTAATTAGATATGGCATTGAGTTTTATGGACAGACATCAGAGTACCTAGTTAAAACACTACAAAAATTTCAAAATAAATAAATTAAGATTTTGTTAGGAAATAAATATAAAAAAAATCGGAAATACTCATTAAAGTAAAGAAAATTATGAAAATAAGGCAAATAAAAGATTTAGTTATATTAACAAATTACTTTGACAATAAATTTAAAGTAAAAATATGTAAATTGGGTGAAACAATATCTTTAAAAAATAGAAATTAATTACCGTCTTGGAAAAATGATTATGGTAAGAGAAGACGAAAGTATGTTGTACCAAATATATTCAATGAAATTCCAAAATATTTATTAAATTGCTTGAATAAAGAGCTATTTAAGAAGAGCATAATGGAGCTCATCTTTCTTAATAAAATTTTAAAAATTATAAATTTAAGAATATAAAATTAAATGGAAAAAATATAGAAAATAAATGATATAAATTGTTTATTAAAGTACTGAATTATGACAATGTAAAAAAATAGGTATTCATGTTACTAATTTTTTATTCTCTGTATTGTCAAAGAGTGCCCCCAGGTAGCCTGCACTACCTGACATGCAATAAAAAAGATCTCACATAACCTTGTATTGTCATACATACATTTTAGTTGCAATTGAAGCATCAGCCAGCTCGTAGTGGTGCCTCAGCTCACGCCTCACTGTGACTGACCCCAACCTCTCTCTCAGTGGTATCACATACCCACTGTACGATTGGTTCCTAGCCGGACAGGGTGGCTACATCACTGGGACAACTCGGCATCATCACAGTCCCCCCCCCCATAGAGCTGCAGCATACCAGAACTGGTGATGGTTACATGGGGTGCTACAAAGATAAGATACAGAAAAAATGTAAATACTATAACAAAGAGCAAAAGTGCACCTTGAGTTTAGATGCGTGCATGAAGTACATGGCTTAGTCCTTACTGGAGGTGCGCTTCACTGTTCGTGTCAGTAGATATATGTTCGATACATGGAATATATGTGGTTACAGGTGAGGTACATAACAGGTGTACAGGTCGGGAGAGTTCAGTTGCCTGCGATTTAGTTTTTGCACTGCACAGTCACTGGTGGCGAAGATTGAAACAAATGATTGCATCATACAGTTTAGGGTCACAGGGTTCTACCTGGGCTTTGTCGCACTCACCGTAAGCACAAACCCTAAGCAATTGCTCACAACCGTGCCTCTTTCAATGGTGAGCTTCGGGATGCTGCCGAACTCTCTCACTCACATAAAAGACCCTCATAGCATAATGGCAAGATCAGTGGACTGCACATAAAACGGAGCTCAATGCATGTTGTCGCAGCAATCTTTCTTGAAAACTGGGCAAATGCCTTACCATGGTGACCACCAGGTTCACTTGCTGTCCATCGCTAATTTTTATCACAAGCGCCATTATGTCAAGGATTTTCCCCGGATAGCCTGCACTCACTGACATGCAATAAAAGAGTTGTCAAATACCTTGTAATGTGACACAAACACTTTAGATGCAATTGAAGCATTAGCCAGCTCGTGGTGGTGCCTCGGCTCACATCTCACTCTGACTGACTGCTCCAACCTCTCTCTCAGTGGTATTACATTACCCACTGTACGATTGGTGCCCAGCCGGACAGGGTGGCTACGTCACTGGGATGACCCGGCATTATCACAGCATGTGTAGTTAATGTATAGTGATGTAATTAATGTTCAGAATTATTGCTTGTGAACCTCGCACAAACTGTATTATTAGAGTTTCGAGGGTTATGTTTTTGCAACTGTCTGGATATAAATATATTATTATTATTATTATTATTATTATTATTAATATTATTATTATTATTATTATATGCAGATGATATACTCATGTAATCAATAAACAATTAAAGTAAAACTATGTTAATAATTTTACAAGCAGACTTTGACCAAATACAAATTTACTTAAGTGAAAATGTTTTGCTATTGAATAATGAGAAAACATGTTATTTACCACTAGTGACGTCTCATATGCAAGAAGAACCAGATACAATTACAACATGTGGTGGGATGTATAAAAGAAATTGTAATCGTAAAAAACTAAAAGAGTTAATGATGCAAGGTTTTTATGAATTGAATTACAAAAAAAATTGGAAATTCTGCATGCATGTTCATAACTTAGTTAAAAAATGAAGAAGAATCATACCTACATTAGACAATTTAAGGGATAGATTGAGCCAAAAAAATATTTAAAAATGATTATTGAAGTACGTATTACGTCTAATTTAAATTATGGACTGACTTCAAGCAGCATTAATGCACATATGGAAAAGTAACAAATACATCAATTGAAGTACTCTTTAAAAATAAAAATAAATGCAACATTGTAGTGTGATTTATCAAAAGTTAGGAATCATGAATATTGATACTACAGTATATTCAACTGGAGATAATAAATAAGAACTATTTCAAAACTGAAAATAAAATTAAACTGAATAGAAGTAGAAGAGAGAATAAAAAATGGCTACAGGTACCTAAATGGCAAAATTCGCATGGGAAGAGAACCATGAATTATCTTATGCTGTCAAAATTTAACAAAATCCTAATGGAACTAAGGCACATACAAATTATAGCGAAATGAAACACAAGACAAAAAAAATTGGTACTAAAGAATCAATAAAATAAAGAGACTAAAGATATGTCTGAAATGTGTATTATTGATAAGTGAAGAAAAATACCATATTGTTTAATTAATGGTGATAACTTATATACTTAATTGTAGATATTTATATACACTAAAAAAATGTATAAGAATAATAGACAAGTTAACAAAATAGCACAATGTTTAATTAATGTCAACAATTACTTGATATACAAGCAGATTTATTTTAAAATAGCATGTTAATTGCTGCACACAGAAGTCCGTCAGGACTTCGTACCAGTACTTGTATTTTACGTGTACCTGTATTTGAATAAAGCATTATTATTATTATTATTACTATAGTCAACTCAGTATTGGTGTAGATAGGTATTTTGTAAAGTCTGCAAAGTACAGCTATTTTTGTAAACTGGTGTGTCATAACCTTTAACCCTTAACTTTTAATGTTTAACCCTTAGCTGTGCCTGGGTCCGATATACTTAAGACAGTTTTTTTGTGTCAACTGCACTTGGCGTTATGTAACGAAAGTATTGAAAATATTAACAATTTCAGGATGTGCTTTTGTAATGTAGCCGCTATTATTACGTCATAAGTTTTTGGGTATATTGTGTACTTCTCTCGTTGATTTCGGGGTTTTTTTCTCTCTGTTCCTTTCCACCGAGTCTGGTGTACAATGCTGTTTTTGTGCACTGAGTAGAATGGCGATGCCGGGAAGAACTTGTATTTCTTTGAATTTGTTGCCAATCACCATTTACGAGTGCTGGATAATGAGACCAACACTTGAAACCATTGGTAGTTTGTAAGCCTCTCCTGTTAACAAGTTGCCAAACTGTAAGTTGATGTGTGCCTACTTTAAATGTAAGGAATATTTTGTCCCCGTTCGACATGACTTGTTTTGCAAACATTGGAGTTAGGCCCAAAAACTGTGATGGGAACTATGAAATGGGAACTGTACATGTTTTTTCCTTGTGCGTAGGGTATTTAGAAATTGCTCACCATATTTACTGTGAGTCGGTCCCACTATTGACAATTTATAAATTTCATGAATGTTATAAAACCATAGAGAGTGTGTGCAGTTTTTACAAAAATTTCTAAGCGCAAACTGTCCTATTTCATTTTTTTTCTCAGACACGAAAGGGCGAGGATTTACGGCCTTGGGAGTTTTGAGATCCACGTTTTTCGGGCGACACAAACTCTGACTCTCACATATGCTAACATTCACGTTGGTAGCATTGGTTCTTTGGGTAGCCCTGTTTATTTTCAGTAGTGCAAAATTTTTCTGACTCTCTTTATGTGCCTAAACCTTCAAATTTTCGGCTGCTATTGTCGACATCGTACTCTATGTAAAGTTGGCCCGAATTTTTCTCTCTTTTGGCCTTCTAACCAATCTTGCCTCCGAACATTTATTCAAATTCATGTTGTATTTATCCATAAGTACTGTGCGCCCAATTTAGTTACCATGATGTTGATTTATTCCCTGTTTTTTCACGGTTGTTATCTCCCATTCAGAGGATAATGCTTTTTTTTCTGGGTGTTCACGGGTCTGCCATTGAATGCCCATGTTTGTAACTCGACATTTTCTTTCCTTTTTTCACTGTGTCCTCCTGACGAATGCTGTTTTACTTCTTCCCATTCTTTTTAGTTCTACTGTACAATTTTCCTCAGTCTTCCTTAAAAAGTATGACAATTGACTCGGGTTTGTGGTAGTTTTTTTTTCTTGCTGGGATTTGACACGCCTTTTTGTGATTTGTGAGTGGAAACCTGCGCTTGGTCTCGTTCGCCCTCTCTACCTTGGCGTTTTTTTCCGTTTCTTTCCTTGCTTTCATGTGTCTCTGGATTAAACGATGGCCTACAACTGGTTCGCTGAAGCTTAAGTGCTCTCTCTGGGTCAGTACCTCCCATCTTCCAGTTACAAAGGAATATCTCACTTGACAGAAAGCAACTATGAATTTTGGTCAATGCAGGTTGAGTGCATGGCCAGGACTGAGGAGTGCCTACAGCCTGTCTTGTTGGGCACAAGGCCAAGGCTGCTGCAGCGGTCTGGGATGCGAAGAATAACACCTGCTTGTCCTTCTTTTTTGACTTTTTCTCCAAATGTCCTTTTACAGTTTAAGGGCATCCGTTCAGCTCAAACGGTGTGGGATCAGATCGCCACTTCGTATGTACCAAGTCCCAAACCATTGTCACCAATTTGTTTATGCAACTCACGAAAGTCAAGATAGGACAGCACAAATCATACGTGACGAGGGTAAGGGGTGTCTACAGAAGTTGCATAGCTGCTGGCAGCAACGTAGATGACGTGGAAGTTTGTCTGTACATACTTCAAGGTGTCCCCTTTGCACATTTAGGAACGATAGTTGAGATTCTTGGAAACACTGCTGCATTGCTGACTTTAGATAACGTACAGGCATCACTGATACAGTCACATCAGAAATTTGTGAACGATACTTCACCCGTCTTCAACTTTCCTAAAACTCCAACCCCGGCTACTCGTCAACAAAGCTTGCTTCAGTCTATTTTAGGTGGTGTACAAAATAGTCAGTGCCCTCCAAAGCTCTGCCACGCCTGTGGTTTGGCTTCGCATCTGATTGCCCACTGCGATCGTCGTCCCGCCTTTGATTTCTGGGGCGCTTCTTGCGAAAAACTTGGCGGACATGGGCACCCAGCCCTAATTTGCTCTACGCCTTCATCGTCACAGGGTGTTGCGCCCCAGAGTGTGCACCACCGCATCAGTTTCTTAGTCCGGCAAGGCCTACTCGTCCTAGACCTCACGCCATTGCTCCGCAGAATCAACCTCAAGTGGCATCCTTGCACACTTCAATTGACACTCCAATTGACACTCCAAATCAGGATAAAGATTACTATGCTACGGACTCTCCCTAGACTCTGGTGTACTCTCGCCAGAAGATCTTGTGGTCTCCCCACTGGACTTGTCCTTCGAACCTGGGGGTGACAGAAGTTTTCTACTTCTAATGAGAGTCGTCCACCAGCTTCAAACGTCGTCAAGTTCGGTTTGGACTCGTCCTACATTGCTGTGGAAAGGACGTGAACAGCGACAAGTGTCATGTGGTGAGAGTAAAACTTGCTGCTGATGGTACTTTTGTAGAGGGTTGCCTTGTAGGTTCGGTGACCATTATAGTGGTAAATCAATATGGACGCCCCTTTAGGGTTCCTTTAACAATAACTGAAGTGGTCGAAATCCTTAATGCAACTAACAACTTGATTTCAGCCTTTAGATTGCTGCAATCAGGATTTAATGGGAACGTGAGGCTCAAGGGGATCTATTTTAGGAAACGGTCAAAGCCACACAGGCTAAGTTTGTTTGCTAATCAGGTTAAGCAAATGCACGATGTCTATGCGATCGTTCTTCCTCGTAATGAATGTCCTTGTTGCGCTCTTAATTCCCGCAGTGATTGTGTGCCGTTTAGACAGTCGGCAATTTAACGTGTGAATTTGGGCAATAATTTGCATTCTAGTAGGAGTAGTCTTGGTTCTCCTAATGGCCCGTGTGACCCACGCCTGGTTGTTAGCTCTCCGTTTGACCAAGTTGTGTCTGCTAATATCCCTTTGCCTCATCTATCTGTGGCTTCTTGGTTAATTCTACTCCCCTGAATTCCTGTGATGTACAGGAGGTGGTTACTATCGCTAAGACTTTAGTTGGAAACCCGATCTTTGGCTTAGAGGGGTATGAAGAAAAGGTTGTAACCTTAGAGGGGGATATAGTAAAAGTTCAACACCTAGAGGGGAGATGGTTGTTGGAAAACCCTGGGTCCTCGCTTTTCAATACTATTGATTATTTTCCTCTCGGCTAGGGGCCCTTAATTTTCCGACTGTGTTGGGGTGGGTGGTGGCGACTTGGATGAATTCCCCTCCGTCTCAGCGACTACCATTGACATTAATCATTGCCTGATAGGATGGGCCATGAAAGTTACCCGAGATTGCAAGAAATGGTAACAGACAGCATCTTTTCTTGCCCCAGGGTTGTTGGGAATAATTGGGACGTGTGTCATACCTGCATGTCGGAGAAATTCAAGAAGCTGCAGTATAAGATTGTCACTCAACATTAAGGGGATCTATGAGGTTTGGGCAGTGTATTAAGCGGATCACTGCTCCCCTTCCTTTAATAATTTCCGCTACTTCTACTTAATTGTGGATGCCTATTTCAAGGCAATTATTCACACATTTGTTGCACAACAAGACGGAAGCCACCGAAGTCATGATGGATGAGATACGTCGAAAACAAAATAACATGGGGGCAACAGTTAAGAAGGTTTTAAGCGACCATGGGACAGAATTTTCTTCCCTTTCCTGGGCTCCTACCTTTCCGAGAACAGGACGGAGCACTTCTATAGTAGCATCCAGGTGCCTCAAAAGAATTCGGTCACAGAGAGAAGTGTGGGATCCTCAAGGAGCTGACCCTGTGTTTACTTAAAGATGCGAATCTACCTCAGGAGTCAGGGGGTCTTGATGGCCTCTTAGCTTCATAATGTGCTGATGAGTAGTGAGGTTTTGCCCCGGGGCTATCCCATTATGAGGCTTGGGGCTTGAAGAAGCCCCCTATCAATTTCTTGAGGCGTTTCGACTGCTTCGTGATGCCTTTGTGCATCCTACGCAATAGGACCCCAAGTTTGCGCCTGCGGATAAACCTGCTGTTTACGTTTGTTTCGATGCTGGTCAGCGGGGACATAAGTTGTTTGGCCCCGCTACTGAAAGGTATTCATTGCCTTTGATGTGGGTTCGTAGAATCCATGAACTTGGGTGATTTCTTTCACAGTGTGGGACCTGGGGGGCTAGAGGCACACTGATGTTAGTACTTTTTGCTTTGGTTAACTGCCCATTACACGGTTAACTGTTTGTTTCTTTACTTTAAACGTTCAGACGGCTATTTTTTACTTTTGTTTAGTTGCTTATTGTAACTGGTTGGGATAATGCTTTGGGATTTAATAACTGATACGAAACACACTTACGCACATTTGGTTGCTTACTGTAATGTCCATTAACGCTTAGCCTTTCGTAGCTAATGTATTAGCGATTGCTATTTATCCACACACTTTATGGCCTATTAAGGCAGTTTGGACTTCTTTCCCCTTCCTCACGTTACCTTTTGTTATGTCGCCCTCATGTATCGTGTTGTACTGTATATTTCTACCCTTGGGGCGGATATCTTTGTTACTATGAACTTCCAAAATACTTTGCTTTATTTTTTATACTTTTTACTTGTTTTTTATTACTCGAGCATCACGCTCCCCCTACAATGCTCATGTACATGTGACTAAGTTTATTTTTTTGTTCTTTGTATATCGTAGATATACTTCAACGAATGGACAGGTTGGTCTCAGCTTCTTGTGGGTGTAACATGGGATGGTTTTCACAATGTTGACCAAATACGAGTAAGCGATAGGAACACATGGCACTATCATGACATTATATTTTGCACAAGACACTATTCACGCACCTGAGAAATTAGGTCGTGTTTCATTTTTTTCTTGTTTCATGTTTTTGTTAAAATATCACGTTTCATGCCTGCAAAAAAAAAAAACAAGTTTCAAAATACACGATTTTCCCACTGATGAGAACGAAGGTATTTATTTTTATCGCCCTTTTTCGTTTCCACCAAAAGTAGCTGACACTCTTCATTTATATGAAGACGTCATGTTAAAATTATTTTATTGATGCGAAGAAATCCACCATCCAAGGGTGAGACATTGGGCTTGTGTTCATCTAGAAAAATAAGAATACCGAAAATTAGATTTTCGAAACCTATCATGTTGGTAGCGTTTTGATAAAAGCATGCGTATGTTTACACTTGTTCCTTGTTCACTCACATCATGTTGTACATGTACTGTATAGGTGAACAATATGTCATCATTTTAAATGTTGATAAATAAGATAAAGATTTACAAAATGTTTACATTTGCTAAAATTTAATCCAATTTCATCTAGTTTCATTATAACGGCATATAGTTTCAAGTAGTTTCTTTCATGTTCAATTGGTACAGCTTGTATAAATTTTTAAGAGGAATAATATGTTCGATCATGGTAACATATGGTTGCTTGTACACATATTCATATACATATATTATTCTTAAATAAATGCTTAAGTGTGATAAGCGTCAATTTATACGCTTCATACACTCATTTTCATACATTTCATACGTTTCATACACTCATTTTCTTTCAAAACTCAGGTGATACCTTTTTTGTACATTTTAACGTAATGGCAATGATGTGATAGGTATAAACTTCGATTCACAGCATGAAGTTCATTTCGACTTGCATAGAGTTTACTTTAAGCTAGTATCAATTTTAAAGAAGACGTTTATATAAGACAGAATTAAGTGGATTAATAGGACGATAATTTTGTAACTTTTCATTTGATTTATTTGGCTGGAACAATCTGAACTTCTCTTTAAAAATATGATTAAAGTAATGAGGTTTTTGTAAGAAGTCGTACTGTCTGTATTCTAAGGAGAGATGACCAACTTTCATTTTACGTAATTGTACAAAGAGGTTTGAAACATGAGCCATCCAAAACTACTCTATATAAAATATGATTAAGAGCAACGAAGTTTCTGTAAGAAGGCTGTCTCACCGTATTCCGTGACTAAATTACTGATTTGATTTATGTAATTTACAAAGAATTTTTGAGATGTGAACTATACCATCAATAGTTTTCGACCGTCAATTGATTTTTAGATGTGTTTCGATGGTATTCGCTGACTTCCAGTTTTTATGAAATGTTGCAAAGATTTCTTTGTATTCATAAAACATTCATACAAAATCAAGCATAAGAATATGTCGCAAGAAGAAGGCTATGCTATATTGCGAGACAGAAGAAATGCACACACACACAGACTAACGACATAATATTATGACCCACGTTACCAGAAGTGACATCATCACCAGCTTGACCAGTGTGACGTCATTCCGCGTGATAATGAGTGACGTCATCACTTCTAGACTGACAGCAGCATCATGGCCCCTGTCCAGGATGGGTATGTAAATTCTATCAAACCTCGAATAATGCAATCTATAAGTATTCTTAACTGAGGAGGGAGTGACCTGTTAAGGGCGGGGCGATGTCAACATGGTCAAAACATGGGGGGTTGTGCTATTAGGAGAACCACCATTAAAAAATCATTTACATCTTATATAATTAACTGAAATTTGGTCGAATTTACATTCCCTGACTGGGTGGGATGAGTTTAGATTTCTAAGTGTTATATGTATCATAATTTGGTAGCAATTACAGGAATAATTGGTAGAATTTACATTTCCTTTTTGGAGAGGGCTACGGAGAGGAAGCAGTACGTGGGGCGAAGGTGAAGGGGTTGGGGTCCTGTGAGGCGAGGCCCATTGCCTCACAAGGTTTACGAAGTATTTTACTGCATTTTGGTAGAATTTACACATGCTGATGGGGAGATGCACGTGGGGAGTTGCATTGTTTTTTTTTGGGGGGGGGACTCAGAGGTGAGGTTCTGTGGGTTGGGTAGCTCCGTAGGTTTATCAGACTTGCACAGTACTTACATGCGCTTTGGTAGAATTTACATTTCCTGATGGGGTGTCATCACTTGGGGTGTAATTTCTGGTCAAAAGGGGATAGCAACAACATCGCACTGGTGAAGAGGGGCCTGTATGTTAATGTTTATTCTGATCAACTGGTAGAACCTAAAGTCATTTTTCTCTTTTAGAATCTAATATAAGATACACCTATTTTAGGAATCTTTTTTGCTACATTTTACCCAGATCTCATCCACCTTTATTATGATTAGTATTAAAAAACGCTTAAACGTATAAAATACACATGTAAGCCTTAAAAACTTAAAGCCCTAAAGGAATAGATATTAGAAAAGGACATGTAAGCCATCAGCGTCGCAGTAATATGTGTAAAAGAATCTACAGCAACCAAAAAAAAACAAGCTGGAGCTTCTTTTACTCATATTAGTGCGACATTGATGGCTTACATATCTTTTTCTAATATCTATTCCTTTGGGGCGTTAAGTTTTTTAAGGCTTACATACGTATTTTATACGCTTAAGCGTTTTTTAATACTAATATCTATTATTTTTTTCTTGTTTCAGCAAGAATTACGCAGAAACGAATACTGTAATCACCATAAATTTGGTACGCCAATCATTCCTAGTAGTAGAAACTGAACCAGCAATGGATCCACATGAAATACTACCAAAGCCTCCCCCAGCATCCCCAGCATTTCCTGTGCACCTCATGAAGCATCAATGACCAACAAATTCTTGCTGATCTTGCCAAAACGTGAATTGGTTCGCAACTCATTCTTAACAGTACAAATCGAAATAGAATTTGTTGATCATCAACCTCATGGAGATTACACAGGGAAGCACTGGGGGTGGATGCAAGGAGGGAACACAGGACCGGGGGGGGGGCGATGTGGTGAATTTCAGATTATTATCAGGGGGGGGGGGTTCTACAGAAAGTTCAGTTTGTACTACTATGACTGACTTGTGTACCACAATTCAAGCGCTTAGCCCGAACTGCAATAATTTATTGTCAAGCATCAGAGAGGCAGCACAGGGAGCGCTAGGGAGCTCCTTGGGACATTTCGTGGGGGTTCCATGCTTGGTTTGATTTCTATGCAAAGTATGACTTGTGAGCCAAGTTTCATGCTTTTAACTCGATCTGCAAGAATTTTTTGTCAAACCTCAATGAGGGGGAAACAGGAGGGCGCTGGGGGCCCTTTGGGGGTATTTCTTAAGGATTCCATGGCTTGTTCGACTTCTACTGCTAAGAATTAAACTTTTGTACCAATTTTCAAGCTTTTAGCACGATTTGCCAAAATTTGCGGGTCAAACCTCAGTGAGGGGGCACAGGGGGTCGCTGGGGCCCCTTTGGAGTTATTTCATTGGGGTTCCATGGCTGATTCGATGTATGCTGCTAAGAATAACTTGTACACCAAATTTCATGTTTTTATCTTGATTTGTAAGAATTTGTTGCCCAAGCCCCACCATGGAGGACCATGGCTGGTTCAATTTTTAATATTAAGAAAGACTTGAGTACCAAATTTCATGTTTTTAGCTCGATTTGCTGAAATTTGTTACTCTGCTTAACGACTCCTGCCCACTGTTCTTCTGTAATTATTGCTCTACCGACGAGAATACTGCAGTCACATCTAAATCGTGTTCAAAGGGCCCTTGTCGGTGTTAATACCAACATTTTAAGCTATACAAATTGAAAATCGGTTCATTTGTTCGATCTCTGTGAGATCAAAAGTAGTAGCCCATTTTGGCCTTCCGTTTCAAGAATATTGTAGTTACATTAAAATAACCTACGAAAGGCCGTAGGCCTTGTCCATACCAACGTTTTAAGCTATAGAACTTGAAAATCGGTTCGGTGGTTCGATCTCCAGGTGAGAGCAAAGAGTTATAACAACGTTAATGATTTCTGCCCAGTGCTCTGCAATAATAATTGCTCTGCCGACGAGAATACTGCTGTCACATCAAAATCGTGTTGAAGAGGCCCTAGTCGGTGTCTACACCCACATTATAGGCTATATAAATTGAACGTCGGTTCATTGATTTGATCTCTAGGTGAGAGCAAATGTTCTAGACCATTTGGCTTTCCGTGTCAATAATATATTAGTAACATTAAAATAGCTTGGAAAAGGACCTAGGCCTTATCCATACCTATGTTTTAAGCTATAGAACTTGAAAATCGGTTCAGTGGTTCGATCTCGAGGTGAGACCAAAGAGTTACAACAAAAAAATTAATGACTTCTGCCCAGTGATCTACAATAATAATTGCTCTGTCGACGAGAATACTGTAGTCACATCAAAATCTTGTGCAAAAGTCCCTGGTCGGTGTTAATACTTACAATTTAAGCTATACAAATTGAAAATCGGTTCATTGGTTCGATCTGTAGGTGAGAGCAAAAGTTCGAGCCCATTTGGCTTTCTGTGTCGAGAATATTGTAGTTGAAAAAAATAGCCTGCGAAACGCCCTAGGCCTTTTCCATACCTGCGTTTTAAGCTATAGAACTTAAAAATCGGTTCACTGGTTCGATCTCCAGGTGAGGGCACAGAGTCCTAACAACAACAAGAACAACCACAAGAACAACAACGATAACAACAACAACAAGAAATGGCCATGCTGTGGACGCTGAACGGTTCAATTGTTGTCATTAAAATTTGTAATGCGGTGAGATAGTTATGACACGACCCTAAATACCGAATTTCATTGGTCTATGTCAATTTTGGGCGAAACTATAGGAGTTCAAAGTTTGACGTTTAACATGGAAGTTCATGCTGAGGCTTAAATAAGGACCGCTACCGCGGTCCTTGATAAACACTATACAAACCATGATCATTTATTCCTTATTTTACAAGTTGTAAATTAAGCACTTGGATATGTTTGACGGGTTAGTTATTTATTTTTAAGTTAACGACCAAAGTAGCATGTACTTCAGGCCTTTGACTTCAACTATTAAGTGGCAAAAAGTTGATTCAACATTTAATTTTTTACCTCATAACATGGGGTTAATTATTAAGTTTGAACCACGACTTGCTTACCGAATTGTCACTGTGGTCTAAAATGTATTATTAAAGTATAGGTTTACAACACGTGCTGACATTGTTTACAAAAACAAGATCACGAAAGTGTATTTGTATGTAATGGGGAAAACAAACTCATTTCTGATTAAGCAATTATAAACACAAAATGAACTTCCTGTTGACAAAACTGAGCACGTGTGTTTCAGCATAAGTTGGTTGTTTTTCTTAAATTTATTGTTGGACACAGATGAAAAGAAGGAAATTAACTGTTGAGTACAATGTACAGAAAAATTTGAAAATAAAAGAACTATACCATATATACAGGGTGATGCATAAATAACTGAAAAATACACCTTTGAATGTAGGCCTATAAATTGTAGGTCTTAAAATGTATGCCTTGCTCAATCTAATAAAGGCTTGCTATGTGCATCCCTTGAATTACTTGTGTGATCTCCACCTGCCCTTGACTGGGACGTTTTGTAATTGTCTTGTAACAAACTGCATGTTATCAAGTCTGGCATGTAGTATTATAGTTCAGTCGTAGCCACTTTCTTTGAACGTAGATATTGAACATTAGGTTAACACGTGTAGGCCTGTGAGACATGTCCCCAAAGTACACTATTGAGGAGAGGATTGAACAAGACCTGCTTTGTGGCTTGGAGGGAGCCAACTTCCAAACCAATGCAGCAGTTATTGGGTAATTTTACACCCGCCATCCAGACAGCGATAGGCCATGTAGCAACACTGACAATAATTTGTTACGGAAATTTATGGCAACAGGGTCTGTGGCAGGTATCTGGGAGCATGTGGTTACACACGTTCGGCTACACTACCCTCCTAACGAAAAATACAGTAACTGCAAAAAAACAGTAACTGCATTTATTTGTTAATTATGAAGATTATATCATTTCTCACCTCTGAACACGAAATAAGAAAAGTATCTGCAATGAAAGAGATAGAAAACAAGCCTTGAAAAATTGTCTATATGCAAATATGTATACCTTTACAACTGAAAAAACAGTAAGGAGCATACATACTGTGTTACTAAGTTGTACAAGTTGCTTTTACTGTTCTACAAAGCTGTTCAGCTTGTGTGAATGAATCATGGGCCTCTGATTAGTCCCCAGATACTGTCTTTATGAGTTGCACAAATTGCAGTTACTATTCTTCTCAGTTGCTTAACAAGTGAGAATGTATCGCAGATTTTGATTGGCTCTGTGACAGTGAGCCAGCCAATGATGTGATAGAACACATACAGGTGCCAATATTTCGCGGGAATTTTGTGGATCAAAACGTGGCGATCAAATAGTTTGTGTTCTGGCTGCATGTGCTAGTTGCCGTGGCCAAAAGGTGTAGTAGAATTATGGAAATGGCTTTGAGAAGTAGAAAAGCAAAGCAATAAGCCTCTAATCAATCAGAAGCTTCAAAGATATTCAACGCCCTCATGATGGAACAGCAGCTAGGAAAGTTTCATTCAGAAAGTCATGCAATGCAGTTGCCATCCGTTTTAAACAGCCAGTGCCATTTACCTCGTTCAGGTTTGCTGGTTTAATATATCTGATTGTTGTGTCTGAATTCTCCAAGATATTTAGAAAACAGGTTCTTGGGTGGTTGGAGGAGGAGGAGTTTTGTTTTGACAATGGACGTGTGAAGGACAGACAATCATTTTGTAGTGGTGAGGGGACGATACACAATTCAGTCGCGATTAAAGAGATATTCTGAGAAGAAGCGGGCATAAAGTACATAATGCTTGAGGGGGAAGGGTTTGTATTGTTACGACCTTTTAGGAGGGGGGAAAGGGTAAAACGTTTGTTATTGCTGATGTCATTATTTAACTTTTTCAAATAAAAGAAACAATGAAAAGAAATATTAAGTTTCAGGAGGTAGTGCTAACGATATACATAACAAATTGAGCATTACGTTATGGGGTTGGGGAGGAAGTCTTGTCAAGTATTACATCTAATCATATCAAAAACCAAAATTGGTAAAAGGGACCGCCAAGTTCTAAATGGTTCGACCCTTCAAAGGAGTGATATCAACACACCAAAACATTCGCCAAGTTAATCGCATCGCTTAATAGTTTGAAGGTTAAATGAAAACTAGAACATTGCTACTTTCGGTAGCAATGTACAAGTTTTCATTTAACGTCCGTAGTATTATTTGGTGCGATTAAGTTAGCGAATGTTTTGGTGTGTTGATATCACTCTTTTGAAGGGACGAACCATTCAAAACTTGGCGGCCCCTTTTACCAGTTTTGGTTTTTGATATGATATCACTCTTTTTTTTTTAAATGGTGTATTGGCTCAACTCCACTGCTATGCAGATGTGTACTATAAAGTAGTGCCACGTCAACAAGAAATTGGTTTTCAACAATTTGCTACTCCCTTTTGCCTATAGGCCGAACCATTCTCAACTTAGTCACCTCTTTATGAGTTTTGGGTTTGGTTTTAATATTGTTGTAGTTTGTATTACAATATTTAATTAGTTTTGGTGTGTTGATATTACTCCTTTGAAGGGCCGAACCACTCTCAACTTAGTGGCCTCTTTACCACTTTTCGGCTTTGTTTATTTTGCTTTGTTTTTACAGTTGATTTATTTTTCGTGAATTAGACGTGAATACAATTTGTTTGCAACGTTGTTTATATTTATCGTGATGCACTAGTGTGTCTCTAGGCATGTACGTCAGTATCCACGTTCTCATTTTTCGAACTTTGGCCGTCCAATGAGAGAGGATGCCAACAATACTGACAATGGTTATAACAATATTTTTGTACTTACATGCCCTCCCTCGCCATCCGTGATACGCCCCCAGGCTCCAAGCCATAAAAGGTATGCAGTTCGTATTGTATTACACCCAATCGTCTAATTTCATAGCTGGAAGCCTCCCCGTTATCTCGCTATCGATGAATAATCACCCTATGGGATTTAACATGGGGATGAGCGAATTAGCTAGCTAGTTAGTAGCTAGCTAACACATTTACAACGTTACTGAGGGTCAGATTTCGCATTGAAAGCAGCTTAGCTGGCATTACTACACGAGTTAATTTTTGTCAGGTGGGTCATTGCTCTCGATTTCAACACAATTTAAGCTTTGGTACCGCATTATTATTTTCCCCCAAGTACATGAAATGTGCCCAACTATACTTTAAGATATAAGACACTGACGCTATGGCGCCACGCTACAATGGTTTAAAACCTCGACAATTGAACTGATGTGATGTTTGTTGTGATGATTGTTGTGATGATTGAGCGCGTATCTAGATTAACATGGGCGAGGGGATTAAAAAGATGAATATAAGTGCTACGTAATTTATGGATGCTCTCACAGTTGGATAGATACTCCCGGTAAATTTTGCAAGGAAATGTCTATATTCTTTTACCCGTTATAAATCTACATCCAGGCCAGACACAGCTAAGACTAAATCATTATGAAGTAGGAATTAGGCAACACTAAATATTCTGAAAATGCTGTTAGTATTCCCAATTGAGCAAGAAATGTCCAAGCTACCAAGAGGGAATGTGTATGATTTCATGCACTTTGGAAAAGTTATTAAGTCTTCAAACATGAACGTATTTTCCATAGTGAATGATGATGTAGGTGCTTGGAAAGGCCATCAATCACATGGAAGCTAAATTTAAGGCTAGATAGACCTATGAAGGACGATTTTGTTGTACCGTTTTATCATGGAAAGCAGATATTATTTTACAAAACTGACCATGATCAGAAAGACTTTTACACGTTTTCCCTCTTACTGATAACCTGCATGCCGACAATTCCTGGCTTGATGAGCACTGAAGATCGTGGTTTGCCAGCTGCGAAAAAAAATGACGTAATAGCCAAGTTATGCCCTTGATGCCACAAAGTGCACGTCAGTTCTGGGAAGAACTGAGGGAACGTAATGTTCCTGATTTTCTTCTATATCTCAAGAAGAATTACTGGAGTGCTGAAGCACTCGAAATTGCATTTTGATATTTTTTTAAAAATGTGTTACCAGTTAAAGACTGGGTAAGTAGTGCATGGACACAGAGAAAAATGTTCATTTTTGTTAGGTTTTGCGTATTAAATTCCGAAGTCACAATTTGCCTTACAGTATCTTACAGACTTTAGCAGGTCGAATAGCCTGGAAGACAACAAACAAAGAGAGTAAGAGCAGACACTGTTGTAATTCAGCTGAAAAAGAAATTATTTTTTCAAATTTAAAAGAACAGTATCTGCTCTTACTGTGATTTTTACTTGCAACGTGCAAGACATATTTCACAGTAACTGCCAACACAGGCGTTCAAAGTAAACCACTGGAAATTTTAAAACGATGAAAAAATTAGTTTTTTACGTACTATGAGACTGAGAGAGAAGAACATTGTTGGTTTTGCCCTTCAGAACGGGAAATGTTGTTTTCGTTTTTTGGCTTTTCCCTAAAGCAGTAATTTTTCAGTTATTGTGTTTTTCATTTGGAGGGCAGTACAGATGAAAAAAGTACGCTTCCCGTAATTGAGTCTATCGAAGCAACCCCTCGAACTTCACAATGAGACCTTGCCCAGCATCGTAATACCAACCAAACAGCCATCCATAGAATCCTTAAGGAACAGGGGTACCATGGATACAAACCCGCCACTCCAAAACACCTTGATGAGGAGGACTATGACAGAAGAATACAATACGCACAATTAAGTGTTGAAAACATTGATGGTGATGCCATATTTCTATGCCATCTGGCAGTGACTGACGAGCCCCATGTTTCATTACACGTATTACCTAACAAACAGAACACACGTGAATACAGCATCACAAACTCACTTTACACAAGTGAGGGACACCACCAACATAATCCCAGCACGAATGTGTGGTGAAGGTTTGTGGGTTCACGGTAAATAGGAACATTCTTCATTGCTGGACTATAAAAGCTGAACAGTATTTACAGGTGCTCCAAGAAGAGATTCAGGCATCCATCAAGAAGGAAATGCCCCATCTTAATACCACATGGTATAAGCGTGATGGGGCTCCCCCCCACTTTGGTCGGAATGTACGGGAGTGGTTGGAGCAGACTTTTGATGGCAGATGGGCTGGGAGGGGAGGAGCAGTAGAATAGCCATCCAGAAAATCTGATCTAAACCCTCCTGATTTCTGCCTACACGGCTACCTGAGGAACAGGCTAGGCAGAACACTACATCACCACAGGGACCGTTCAGGAGATAAGGCAATGTATTGTTGACGTCTGTCAAACAATTACACCGGATATGATTGAGGAAGTTTGGTTAGATCTTGATCAAAGGCTTTGCCATTGCATTGCTGCAGAAGGTGGACATTTCGAAAATGTAGTTTTGACTTTGGTGGATGTTGCTTGCTTTCATTCGGAACCAGGAATTATCTAATGTTTATTTCCGATATCGGAGCAATGCCGGCATTCATTCTGAGATTTATGTTGTTTATTAGGCTAGCTTAAGCAAGCTACATTGAACTACAACAGATGCACTATGGTTGAAAATATCAACGCATTTCATACTTTTTTAGTTACGTGTTCAAACCCTGAATTCAGGATGTTCATTAAATTTGACTAAATTGTTTAGAGGTTCGCGAGGTTTTCGGTTTGGCAATCCAATTGCACTGCAATACATAAATACGGTTGAAAATATCACCGCATTTTATAACGTTTCAGTATCAGGTTCAAACCCCGAGTTCAGGAAATTCATTAAATTTGACTAAATTGTTTAGAAGGTATGCAAGGTTTTCGGTTTGGCAATCCAAATGCACTGCAATACATGAATAAGGGGTTGAAAATATCACCGTAATTCATAATGTTTCATTTATGAGTTCAAACCCTCAGTTTAGGAAATTCATTAAATTTGACTAAATTGTTTAGAGGTTTGTAAGGTTTTCCGTTTGGCAATCCAAATGCACTGCAATACATGAATACGGTTGGAAATATCACCGCATTTTGTAACGTTTCATTTGCGGGTTCAATCCCCGAGTTCAGGAAATTCATTAAATTTGACTAAATTGTTTGAGGTTTGCAAGGTTTTCAGTTTGGCAATCAATATGCACTGCAATACATGGATACGGTTGAAAATATCACCGCATTTCACAACGTTTCAGTTACGGGTTCAACCCCTCAGTTCAGGAAATTCATCAAATTTAACTAAATTATTTTGAGGTTTGCAAGGTTTTTGGTTTGGCAATCCAATGCACGGCAAAACATGAATACTGTTGGAGATATCACCGCATTTGTGACGGGCTCTCCACTGGTACAATAACCTAAGATGCACTGTACAAAACTTTGTGTAATCGTGTGAACAATATTGTTATTAAGTCTACCATAGGCCTATATTTTAGGTCCTGCATTTATTGGCCTGCATTTAATAGGCCTATGTCTTATAGGCCTATTTTCAGTAATTTATGAATCTATATGACTTAAGAGTAGCTAAAGAGATCATTGTACAGTATTGGACAATGAAATTTAGACAGAAAAATGTTAGCTTGTCTGCTACGCTTCTGTACGGATTACTTTCTCCAGGGTGTGAATAGCTGCGAACGTTTGATTGTTTTAAGATATTGCTTTCAGAAAAGACATATATGCGTATTTCATGTCGCACGTTGGGTGAATGATACACTGTTACAACGGATAATTACGTCATTAAGTCCGTTTTAGCTGTTAGACACTCTCGGACAATGAGTCCATTTCTCGCGCGCAGGTATTAAGGAAGCGACGGTTTAAGGAAGTGAAGATTTGCAGACTAAGCGTTAATGATTTAGTCCGGATAAGTCAAGACTAGGTGTGGTTTAAAGATTAGCGTAATGCACTTTAGTCTTCCGTGGGTGTCAGAAAATAGTGATCGTTTTCGTTTTAATGACGTTACTTCGGTAACTAATATTCACCGACAAAATGCAAGTCGCAAATGAAAATTCCGGAAACGTTGGGCTTAGTTTTCCTTTTCCTTTAACTATTGACTGAGCCAGCGGTGTATTCACCGAAAAGGGTGGAGGGGCGGGAGAGGTGGGAAGAAGACTTGGGCAATCCCCGCCCCAAACCATATGTATATATATATGTATATAAGGAGGGGCTTGTGTTCGTTGAAATCAAATTCGCTATATGCAAGGGAAAGAAGTTAATATTCGAAGCTATACAGAAAAAAAAGGCCGTCTGAAAAAAGTCAAAGGATAAAAAAGCCACGAAAAAAGACCAAGGAAAAACCGATGGAAACTTAAACTGTTTACAGTTTTCTTCAGTGTTTTGTTTTCATAGGTTGAGTTGGAGGGAGAATTGAGGCTTAATGGCTCATCGACAACTAGGTCATTAGAGCCAACCTCAGTCTCAGTGCAGTAGTCCGGGTTGCCACTGCACCACGCGTTATAAAAGATATTAAACAAACCTAGGTAAGAAATTTCAGTAGGAAACTGTTTTTTCCTTCTGCTTTTTCGTTCTTCAGTTTTTTCTTTGGATTGTTTTACTTCGGCTATTTTCCTTTGACTATCTCCTGTGTTTTTTTTCACGGCATTTTTTTTTCCTTCGGCTGTTTGTCCATTCCTTTTTTTCCTGGGCTTTTCTTCCACGGAAATTTGTCTCTTCGTTTTTTTTCCCTATTGACTGTTTTTTTCCCTGGTCCCCCCCCCCCCAGGCTTGTCTTTCCACGGCTTTTTTTATTCCTAAATTCAACATTTTTTGAATGCATTTCTTTAAAACAAAACTGCAAAATCAACTTTAAAAACATAATCAATTTTAATACTACTGCACTATTTATATTTATAACTATAAGGATGAATACTTTTAAAGTTAATTTAAGACTTTTATGATAGGTTTTGTCACGCATAACAATCCTTTTTTCTGAGACAGTGAAGATACCACCACATTTTCTTGGCCTATCCAGATTCCATAAATCAAGATTTGCAGTTTATGTGATTGACTGACTTCATTCTGTGTTCAACAGATTTATTTTTTCAGTTACAATAGGAGATATAGTAATGCATTTATTTTGCAGTTATTATTATTCGTTTATTGAATTTCATAACTTCGTAATATTTAAGCAGTTCCCATAACCAGGCATGATTAATCGATGTAGACTTGTAGCTACCCCTTCTAAACTGTCTAAATTTCATTGTCCAATACTGTACATTCATGTCACGAACACGAATGTAATAAAATCAAAATTGACCTAAAAGAAGCACCAACTGTATGTTGCTGTTAAATACATTAAAAATTATAATTTCCAAACTTAGGAGAAAGAAGCTGCTGAAACAAACGACTGATGAGAGTGAAGGCAGTTAATGATGTTGTCATGGGAGGAATCATACTTCCTCATATATGCTAACAGAAAGTGCTCGAGGACATGGTTTACACACCAGATGTGATGCAAAACAATCAAATCCTTTTTTGTTCAGAACCTTTTTTTGTTGATTTTTTATGCTTTGTTAATTAAATGATAGGACGATCTAACTTTTTGCCAACTTGATGCATAAACCGAAAGAAAGCAACGTGTCGTCTCATAGCAAACAATTATTAAAAAATTGGCTTCAAGTTTTTCCCCATTTGTTTGCGCACGAATGAGTATGCAATGCTATTACAGTCTGTAGGAGAATCAACACTTATGCAATCCTAGCGTCTTCATGGATAGAAGAGTTGTTTATTTTGTCAGACTGACAACACGAAAGTTTACTGCAAATGGTAATATCAGTGTTTCAAGAGAGCTACCTGACTTACTTCATAGTTAAACTGAGAACACATTAATTATGCTATATTCATGAGTCTCATATCTTATCACATTCATGAGCAAAGAGGTAAAGCGTAGCTGAAAGAGAAACCAGTACCAGTTGGCAAACCTATTCTCTTGCTGTCAGTTAAAAAGTGTCAACCTCAGAAATTCTTTTACACCTGAACGTCAGGTCTTCTGTCTTGCATATAAATTAAATGCATAATCTACTGGGAGTCGAAATGATTAGTTGTGTTGAGAAAGTTCTGACTTTTGTTAATATGATCTTCGGTTCTTAGACCCCTTAGTAGAATTAAATGTAAAGATATTTTCTGCATTTATTAGTGATAGACAATTTTAATAAACAGATGTTAAACTTCACTTTATAATTAATAATGAAACAGGTTGCACAGAAAAGTGGTAATGCAAAAAAGAAAAACACTTCCACCACGTTGTTTTCACGATTGCTACTAACGGTGATTATTAGCCGCTTGGTGTTTTTGTCAGAAATAATTTTGTTTTATGTTGTCAACAAGGTACGAAAATGTATTGTAGTGCTGAAAATTACAAGTTTCTTCATTTTGCATACCTAGTGAGTTTAAGGCTTCGTCAGAGGGCAACATTTTTTTTTATTTACACATTGTAGTCTAAAGCCTGAATCAGGGGATTATTCAGACCACAACACAATAACATGAAATATTTTCACTTATCCTTAAACATCAGTAAAGAAATAAAAATTACTTACATCCATTAGAATCAAGCGATTGCACATCCTCTTGGAAAACAACGATGTTTCAGCAAAGAGGTTACACTGACGGTATGTCTTCACTTTTCATGAATGGACCAAGGCTTTTTATGTCTTCCAACAAAGTGCACGGAAACATTATTACGATACTCAGATGTGAACTTTGGTTGAACATTTCTTATTAGCCACCTCATATGGATGTTTTATATTGGTTTATTTCATTAAGGGAATCTGTAATCTGTGAACAAAGTTAATAAAGCCACTGCTAACGGAATATGACCAGTATGAACGTAAAGCATATCTGCAATTTTTGAAGTTCTTAAAGTTGCAAAGTTAAAACGATACGTCCAACGAGGATGTGTTTGTACTGCCATACTTGCTTAAAGTATATTTGTAAGCAAGTAAACTTAACATATCAGTTTATAATATTCGAGTGGAAACATGCCACTTTTATAGGCCTATACCATTTTACTCTCACACACTTTCTCAGTCATGACCAAATAGAGCTTCTTCCAAAAGTGCAGCTAAAAAAGCAGTACGTACGCGCTGATAAACCAAGTCTGTAATGGTCGGTTTCAAAGTACCGTCTTGAAAAATCATTTTACACCTAAATGTTAAGTCATAAAAAAGATGTACATTTATAAATCTATCATTTTGCTTCAAAGCAAAAATTCGTAACTTGTGTACTTAGCTAGGTTGTGAAAACAGCAATAGTAGAAGTTTCTTTAATCTTAGGCATTGTCAGTATGGACTGTTATGCATTATTACTTGTCAAGAATGAGAATATTTGTTGCTTGAGTAGAAATGAATTGAATGCCAATTCCCGTCCGCCCTCCGTTGCTAATCAAATTCATTGGTTTGGTTGAACAAAAATTAGTGAAATAATCTAATTTTTATATTATTTAACAAATGTAGCAGTGTAAGTTCGTAGAACGTGGTAAGTAGAACCGTGTCACAATGTTAAGCTGTTCTTGAAATCCATTAATGTTTAAAGAATTTGCAACAAGCAAGCTTAGGAAATCATGTTATGGATGCGTTCTTGTATTTCCCGTTTTAAACAGTTCTTCAGAGTCCATGTTACACTGTCCTTGAAATCTCATAGTAAAGTGTTCTTGAATTGACTTTTCCTATATGCTGCTCACATGGATTCTTCATATTTGTATCTTGTCTCTGCTCTGCTAATGTGGAGTGAAGGCATTGAGTTTCACATTTTTCTCATTTTTTCCTTTGATTGCTAAACTATGCGCAAGGTCTAGATTACAAGAACCACTTTGAAGCCACGGTAGGGTTGTCATCTCTACCTGTCACTACCTGTCAAGAATGAGTAGGAATCACTAATGCGTTTTGCAACCAAATCCAGTGTCAGTGCCATCTCAACACAGAGAGTCGCAATAATAGGTTCCTACTCTGGATTTTTGAACCCTCTTAATGCGTAATAGATCCTATCTGAATTACTTAGAATTCTGTTAGCGTCGATGGGTAAAATCATCTGCCTTTTATAAGTGTCAGGTACTCAGTTTTTACATAATTGGTTTTAAAGGTAATGTTGTGTAGCTGATCGAGATCCTTCAGTAGCATCTTTGGCTTGATACATTAGTCGGGTGTTGAGGTTATCCTGGATGGTTTTTGTTTGCTGTGGTTTCAAAATAATTGATCAGAAGATTGTAGATAGATCAGTAGATAGCGGAAAAAAATTGTTGGATTTATGCTGAATTTATGTTTTTTTTTAAATTTATCCAGGTTTACCTTTTGACTCTGGCCTTACAGCTGGTGATTTTGTATTTTTTTTCCCGCTTGGCTGGCTGAGTATAAGACGTAACATTGTTATCCCTCTCAGACCAATTGCCATTATTGCAATAAATTGTTATTATTATTATTATTATTATTATAAATTTGGGTGAATTTGTGAAAATTAAAAGAATAACGGACTACTAGAGATGGATTGATGCGGTAGTTTGATATCTAAGAGGCCAGTAATAACGTACAAAGAAACTGGGTTGCATCTAACTGAGAATTAAAGTGTTTGTCCACGTATAGGTAAATCAATTTACTGGACGCGTCCGGAAAAGTACAGCAGCTGAAGCTTGTTATTATTATTATTATTAATTTGCGATAATTTGTGAAAATTAGAAGAATAACGGAATAATAGCGGTTGATTAATGTGGTAGTTCGATATCTAAGAGGCCAGTAATTACGTACTGAAAGAAACTGGCTTGGTTTATACTGTATCTAACTGAGAATCAAGGTTTTTGTGTACCCATCAGTAAATCCAGAAATGGACGCATGTGGAAAATTATGAAAGCTGAATGATACATCGCTATAACATGCAAAAAAGAAAAGTGAAAGTACGGAAGCGTCAAGGGAATATGAAAAAAATGCTTAAAATATCGTAAAATGTCGAGATGCCAAGAATGTGAGGAGAAGCGGGGAACCAAGGTGATTTCGTAACATGCACCGGGGGTTGCATAAGGAAATATCACTTCGGTTGTGCAACTGTAAGTAGTGGTGCAGGAAACAAAATGCTTCATATAGTGAAGGAGAAGAGGAGTCAATATCAACAAAAAACATGATTAAAATTAGTAAAATTATTTCTGAAATGGAAGAAAAAATTCAGAAAGAAATAAAACAAGAATTTAAAGAAATGAAAAAAGAATTTGGAGATATGAAAAATGCTGTGGAGTTCATTAAAAATACGAATGAAGATCTAAAAAAAGAAAATGAAAAACTTAAACAAAGAGTAAAAAATTGAAGAAGGAAAAAAATGAAAAGGAAAATCAAGATAGAAAAGTGCATGAAGAATTAAAATAAATAACTTGAAATGATAATGACAGATCAATATAGTATGAACAGAAACATTGAAATTGCAAATATGGAAGCAAAAGAGAATGAAGACCTTAAAGAAATATGTGGACAAATAGCCAAACAAATTGGAATTTAAAATTACGAAGCTGAACAAAGTGATATTGTGCATAGACTAAATACAAGGATCAAAGTGAAACCTGCTTCAATTATTGTTCAGATTTAAAATAAAGAAAATAGAGAGGAATGGATGAATAGGAAAAATAAAGGGATCACTAATAATAAGGTATTTAACAATGGAAATGCAAATAGAATCTACAAAAATGAAAACATGTCCACATACTACAAACAATTATTCTGGAAAGCCAAAAAATTTTGCGATAGCCAACAATACGAAGTTTGTATGGTTTAAGTATGGCAAACTTATGATAAAAAAATGAAAATGATCGAGTTATAGTACAGATAAAGACAGAAGATGATTTTAAATACCTAAGAGCAAATGGATGAGGACAATGAAAATGAAATGATTTTTGAATGCATAAATGACCTTGATTGTTTGGTACTGAATGACACACATGAAATGAGTATTATACGCCGTAATATAATAAGTATAAGAAAGTATAGGGTTGAGTTTAAAATAATAATTGAAAATCAATTGACAAAGTGTGATATCATGATACTTACAGAAATAAATATTAAAAAAAAGTGAAATATTATTGTATAACCAACTAGCAAGGGTATAACTCTAAATGGGTAATTAGAAAAACTCTCGTAGGGGAGGAGGAATTGCAATGCTTATTAAAGAGAATTTTAAATTTGACTGTACTGAAATTTTACTAGCTGGTAATCAGGGTATAAGGGTGGACTTGGAAAGTAAAGATAATATATATAACATATTTGCAGTATATAGAAGACCAAATACCAATAAAAATAATTTCACAAAAGAAATAAAAAATTTGTTGATAACTAATAAAGATAAGGATAATAAACAAAATATAATCGAAGATATGAACATGAACTTATTAGATAAGCACTTAACCTTAATTGAATACAATAAAAGGATATAAAAACTAAATAAACTGGTGGCTAAAGAAATAACAAATGAGAAATTTAAATATTACGAAAAAGAAATTTATAATAGCAAAAATAAAATTCAAACTACGTGTAAAAAATTAATGGAATCACAGGATGTAATAGGAATAATAATAATGATTTAAGTATCTTAAAGGCATTTAAAAACATGGAATTAACGGAAATTTGTGAAAAATGTAACTTACATTGTGGCTTAATAATTAATAAAATCGGTATAAAATATGCTGAAATAAAATGGAAAACAATAGATATGAAACAAATCAATGATAATGGAATCATAACTAATAATACAATGGAGAATTACATTTCACAAAAAGTGAAATAAAAGCAACAATAGGCAAAATAAAAATTAAAAATGCAGTTGGATATGATGGACTACAAGCTAAGCATAGTCTTAGTACCAATGCTACATTGTGTTTTATTGAAAAAAATAGCTGGTAGTCTAATAAACTGTTGAAAATTGCCGGAAAACTGTAAGATACAAATTAGCAGGACAATTAACAAAAAAAAAGGCCAAAAAATGAAATGATTAATTACATACCCATATAGCTGTTGTCTGTAATCGTCAAATTTTTAAAGAACCTCTTTAATAACACAATATCAAATTTTTTAGAAAAATATAATTTATTATCAAAAAATCAATATGGATTTATGAAACAAAAAAATACAATGGATGCGATAGGATAAATTAATGAATAGATAAGCCAAGCACTCGAACAAGGAAACTATGTAGAAATTGTATTTATTGACTTGAAAAAAGCTTTTGATACTGTAAATCATGATATACTAATAAAAAAATGGGAATAAGAGGCAAAATGTAGAATATTATGATGAGCTACTTGGATAAAAGGGAAATACGTTGTAAAAAAATATGAGAAGTAATTTTGCAGTATGAAGATTGCTGTAACACAAGGTTCGAATTTAGGACCACTATTATTCCTGATGTATATAAATGAAATTGAAAGAATTCTTAAATTCTCTGATATCGTTTAATTTGCAGATGATGTAGCCTCAATATCGATTAACTATAATAAAAAAAAACTATGATAGCAAACTTACAAAATGATTTAAATAATTTGCAAAAATGGTTATTACAAATTGATTTATTTATTAATGAAAATAAAACTGACTGGATGATAATAAGATCAACGCATATTATGAAAGAAAATGTGAAGAATAATTAAATATAATTACATACAGAAAACAGTAATAAATTTAAAATTAATGAAGAATGTATTACTTGTGATAAAACCTGTGTAAAAACAAAAAGAGTGCATAGATTTAAATATTTGGTAATAACATTAGACTGCAGGTGTA